>JAJONR010002449.1:0-78657 GCA_029582245.1 Solanum etuberosum | reverse complement strand
AATAATAATTTAAAGTTTGTTTTTAAAAAATATTTCCAATTATTATTTTTTCACCCCAACCCATCCCTACCCGGGACCCCCCCCCCCAATCAGCCCCACACACACACCCCCCCCAAAAAAAAATTAAGTTTATTTTTAAAAAAATATTACTAATTTCAAATTTTTATTTTTTTACCCCATCTCACCCCTCACCCCTCACCCCCCACCACCACCACCACCCCACCCTCCCCCAAAAAAAATTAAATTTATTTTTAAAAAATATTTTCAATTTCAATTCAAAAATTATTTTATACTCTCTAGTAAAAATAAAAGATATTTTCTCAAAAATATTTTTCATTCATAATCAAACACTAAAAAATCTTTTCCGGAAAATATTTTCTACTCACCAACCAAACATGAAAAAATAAGTCAAAAATCTACTAGTGAAAACATTTTCCTTCATACTAAACACACCCTTAATTCCTTGCAATATTCTACGGTCTAATTCACTAACTTCCATTGCTGTAGAGTTTCGAGGAAACTACAAACTAATTATAATACAAAATGTTAGTGCTCACTTTTCAAATCTTCTGCTCTGAGTGCTGCATAGTTATATGATTTAACATAAGTTTACAAGCCAGTGTCATTTTCACTCTGTAGAAATTGGCTACACATAGTCAAAAGTCTCAATTTCAGTGCAACTCCAAATCCCACCTACTACTATAAATATATTTGTCATACTTTACAAACTAAATAATTTAACTTGTCATCATCCATCACAAAATTAAATATGGAGAACTCTTGGGTTTTTCTAGCCTTGGCAGGACTAGTTGTATTAGCTTTTCTCTGTAAAATTACCACTTCTCGATGCCCAGTTAACCGGAAGCTACCACCCGGTCCAAAACCATGGCCCATCATTGGCAATTTGAACCTACTTGGTCCTATCCCACATCAATCTTTTGACTTGCTTTCCAAAAAATATGGAGAGCTGATGCTGCTGAAATTTGGCTCCAGGCCAGTTCTTGTGGCATCATCTGCTGAAATGGCAAAACAGTTTCTAAAAATACATGATGCAAATTTCGCCTCCCGTCCTCTGTTAGCTGGTGGAAAGTATACAAGCTATAACTATTGTGACATGACATGGGCACCGTATGGTCCCTATTGGCGCCAAGCACGACGAATTTACCTGAACGAGATATTTACGCCAAAAAGGCTAGAGTCGTTTGAGTACATTCGTGTTGAAGAAAGGCAGACCTTTATTT
Organism: Solanum etuberosum; assembly: GCA_029582245.1. Lineage (NCBI taxonomy): Eukaryota > Viridiplantae > Streptophyta > Magnoliopsida > Solanales > Solanaceae > Solanum > Solanum etuberosum. The sequence goes on along the minus strand of JAJONR010002449.1, from coordinate 77,416 downwards.
CCCAGCTAAATTCTCTTGCTGGGAAGCCATTTTTTCTGAAAGACCATTTGTCACTATTTAGCCTCTGCAGCATGACAAGGATGGTTTTGAGCAACAAGTACTTCGGTGAATCAACAGTTAGGGTGGAAGATTTGCAGCACCTAGTAGACCAATGGTTTTTACTTAATGGTGCTTTTAACATTGGAGACTGGATTCCATGGCTCAGTTTCTTGGACCTGCAGGGGTATGTGAAACAAATGAAGGCTTTGAAAAGAAGTTTTGATAAGTTCCACAACATTGTGCTAGATGACCACAGGGCTAAGAAGAATGCAGAGAAGAAGGACATGGTGGATGTCTTGTTGCAGATGGCTCAAGACCCTACTTTGGAAGTCAAACTCACAGATGACTGTGTCAAAGGATTAATGCAGGTTAATTTCTTTCAAGTCAAGATTTTCTCTTGTTTTAGACAAACTTCTAACCTTACTAAACTATGGCAGGATCTACTAACTGGAGGAACAGATAGCTTGACAGCAGCAGTGCAATGGGCTTTTCAAGAACTTCTTAGACAGCCAAGGGTTATTGACAAGGCAATCCAAGAGCTTGACCAGGTTGTCGGAAAGGAGAGATGGGTAGAAGAGAGAGATTGTTCACAGCTATCGTACATTGAAGCAATTCTCAAGGAAACACTAAGGTTACATCCTCTTGGAACTATGCTAGCACCACATTGTGCTATTGAAGATTGTATTGTGGCTGGTTATGACGTAGAGAAAGGAACGACCGTTCTGGTGAATGTTTGGACCATTGGAAGGGACCCCAAGTACTGGGATAGAGCACAAGAGTTTCTCCCAGAGAGGTTCCTAGAAAAGGACATTGACATGGATGGACATAACTTTTCCTTCTTGCCATTTGGCTCGGGGAGAAGGAGGTGCCCTGGCTATAGTCTGGGACTTAAGGTTATCCGAGCAACTTTAGCCAACATGTTGCATGGATTCAACTGGAAATTACCTCAAGGTATGAATACAGAAAGCATAAGTGTGGAAGAACATTATGGGCTCACAACACATCCAAAGTTTCCTGTTCCTGTGATCTTGGAACCTAGACTCTCTTCAGATCTCTATTCCCCTAAGTGAAGGAACTTTTGGATTACTATTAAACATGAACAACTTTTAGGTTTTTATCTATTCTGTTTTTGGATAAGTTTATACAATAACAAAATAAGACATATATGAATAAAAATAGTTGTTATATCGATTATGCTTTATTATTTCTGTTGGACAAGCACTTTCAATAATCCACAGCCACCGCTGCACTTTCTCACCATAAAGACAGAAACAAAAATATACTACTACTACTTTTCAACAAAGGTGGACTGTCAACTGTGCAAATACAACTGGAGGAATACTCTTATATTAGAGAAGTCATTTCAGTTTCAAAATGGTCACTTTAACCTTCAGACTCCAAGCTGAGTTATCTACTATTTAACAAGCATACAGCATACAATTTTAGACCAAGACCGTCTACTTGACTAAAAGGCTTTGTGTCATATGATCTTTCAATCAATTATTACATGGGAGACAAACGTCAATCTTAGCCTTTAAGCACTTATTTTCATAGTTAAATAAATTATCACTTTTGTGCTTCTAAAATACAAAAATACACATTACTGTGTATTTTGAAACTCTGCAACGTTTTCACCACAAAAAATAAATAATACAACAGTTTACTCAAAAGGAGAACTAAATCAATATCCTCAGAGCATATTGCTTTGACAATGTTTGATATGAAGGATAAATGAAACACAGTAATTTTTGTTTTCACCCAAATTCTTCAAGTTCTCAGTCAGTTGAAACTTGAATGATCTGCTTTCCGACATTTCGCCCATGATAAATACCAACGAAAGCTGATGCAGCATTTTCTAAACCCTCAGCAATGTCTTCAACAAAAAGCAGTTTTTTCTCTCTTATAAGCTGAATAGCAAACTCAAGGTACTCTGGAACCTTGTGCCGGAAGTCAAGCTCAGCATAACCTTCCATTCGTAATCTCTTTGTGATAAGACAAAACAAATTGTGGATACCATCTGGTTTCTTTAAATTGTACTGAGAGATCATCCCAGAAACTGCAATCCTACCATACAGGTTCATGTGCAAAAGCACCTCATCCAGCATATTTCCTCCAACGTTCTCAAAGTAAACATCAATACCCTCGGGGAAATGCCTTCATTTTGCAAACACACAGTTAGAGAAGCACATCATTCCACAGAGTACTAAATTACATGTTTCAGACTCATAAAATTTGATAATTAATTTAAACATTTATCAATGCGCTCTGAAGACTGGAATGTCCTTCATTTTGCAGTGAGAGACTGATGAAGAAACATGTCACTCCACAGAAAAGTAAGTTTTTCTCAACCTAACCAAATTTAACATAGAAAAGTACTTGCTTCTGACTCATAAAATTCAATAATTAATTTCAGCATTTGTCAATACCCTCTAGTAAATACCTTTTTGCAGACGGAAAAAAATAAATCATTCCACAGAAAAGTAATGTTGTGAAGAGTTTTTGTTACGGAAATATCGTAGCTTAACTAACACAATCACACACAAAGCAAATAAAGAAGAAAAATAACACAAGAATTTAACAAGGTTCGGCTAAGCCTAATCCTAGAGACAGAAGTAGAACGTTTCCACTATGAAAGGAAAAAGATGTACAGTCATATGAATCCCCAACTACAACCCTTATATATGCATCCCAAAACTACAAGAGAAAGGTTTACTCAACCTACAAGAGCAATATGTTTTTCTTTTCCAAATCTATTAGGACAATGTATTTCCTGAACCAATAGGAATTATAAATTTTCTAAATATACAAGGGAAAAATTCAATACATCATTTACAAATCTTTCCCTTGACTTGAATTCTCTTTATCAACAGGAACACGATCTCTCTATCTTGCCCTTATCCCTTGAAAGGGCTCTACTAAGTACTGCACACACCAATCAAGTAGGCAATGCCTAAACTTGTTAGTAGTGACTACCTTGGTCATCATATCAGTCGGATCATCATGTGTACACACTTTCTTCGCATCACAAACCCCTTCGCAATCTACTACCTTTGTCCCTTTGGCAATGAATCAAACTTCCATGTTTGATTCTTGTGAAGAGACTCAATCTCTTCGCCCATAGCACCAACCCACTACCCACTTATCTTCTTCTGAATTAGAAATAGGCAAATAGCTTATTTATAGATAGTAGACGCAAGCATGTCAATGGTCTATGCAGCTGACAAAGCAAATTCCACAAGATTTGCATATCCAAAAAGATTTCATCAACTACATTTGCAAACCTTTCGTCGGTTGATCACTCTCTTCTCGCTGCATGTTGCAATGTTATTCGGTTGTTGTTGTATAGGTGCATCAACATTATCATCTTGATTAAGGTTTTGCACCTCCTCCATTTCCTCCGCTCCTGAACTTCTGAGTTGAGCTAGTGGAAATTCAACTTTTAGCTTTACCTGGTCACTGACACCACAATCTGTTTCTACAATTGCCTTTTTCCTCTAACTGTTCAGTGAGATAGATTCATTACACGTCACATCGCTACTGATCATTAACCTTGGAGTCTTCCGATCTATGCACCACAATCTATAACCTTTCACTCCAGTTGCATACCTTAGAAATATACACTTTTTTTGCTCGCGGCTCAAGTTTAGTCATCCATCATATGAAGATAAACAGGACAACCAAATATTCTCAAATTTGAATAATGCAAATCGGGCCATACCTTAAAAGGAGTTTTGAACTCAATTGTTGTGGATGGAGATCTGTTGACCAAATAACAAGCTGTATTGATTGTTTCAGCCCAAAAGTACTTGCTAACACAAATGTGAAAGCACGCTTCATGCCCTATTACAAGGTAATTTGTTCATATTTTCTTCAACACCATTTTGTTGTGTTGTTCTAACACAAGTGTGGTATCGCATTATGCCTCTCTACTATAGAAATCATTGAGCTCTGAGTTGTAAAATTCCAACCCATTGTTGGTCCGAAGATGCTTAACTTTCCTTTGTCTGTCTCTCAACCATCGTCTTCCATTTAACAAATGTTCGAAATGCCTTATTTTTTTCTTTCAGAAAATACACTCATACTATTCTTGAGTAACCGTCAATAAAATCATAAAATACGTGGCACCACTCTTTGAGGGAACTTTGTTTGGCCCCATAAGTCTGAATGTATATGGTCTAACTTGTCTTTGGTCTTGTTTTTTGCCTTCTTGTTGAACTTCACCCTTGTTTGCTTACAAAACATACAATGCTCAGAAAAATTCAAAGCTTGATTTTCGTAGCCACCCAAAAAATTTCGCTTGCTCAACAAAGAAAGTTGCTTGTCACTCGTACGACCATGTGCAATTGGCACAACTAAGACTGATTCAGATCACTCTTTTGAGAAGCTAAATTTGCTTCCCCTGACTAATTCAGATCACTCTTTTGAGAAGCTACATTTGCTTCCCCTTCAAGTACACTGGCTTGAAGATAATACTATCTAGAATGTAGCTTACTCTTAATGAGTACCATGGACCCTTTACACACACTCAGTGTCCCATTATCTCAATGAAAGTTATATCTCTGATCATCCAAAGTTGAGAGAGAATCGAACTATTCTTCATTCGAGGAACATATCAACACTCAATGTTTTTGATAATATCATCGAACATTCTCAATTACCCATTTCCTCTACTGCTAATGGAGTATCATCGCCTAAGTAGACAGTCTCATTCGTTTGCTTGTAAGTTGCAAATCAATTCTTGTGTGGAAACATATAATAAGTTGCACCAGAATCAAGAACCAAGAAATTATGCCTATGACTAAAACTCACAACGCAAACTTCCCTTATATAGTCATTGTTATCAGAATTGGTTCTAGTGTCAACAACATTTGCAGAGTTATCAACTTTCTACTTCCCTATTTTATCCTTAAGCTTAGGAAAATCTCTTCTATAGTGACTCTGCTCCGCGCACTCATACCAGTTCTGCTTCCTTGCTCTAAACTTTAATATGGTGTTTTTCTACTAAGTTCTTCCCCTACTCATAATACCCTCACCCTCAGTCCTGTTATCCAGAAAGCTTTTCATAAAACTCTTTAGATTTTAGTGCATTACTAACTCCATCTAGTGAAATACTGCCTTTCTTGTATAGCAACGTATCAACAAATGTATCATAAAATGATGGTAAGAAACATAACATGATCAAGGCCGGATCCTCACTCTCTATTTTGATATCTATGTTCTTCAGGTCCACTATGATTAAATTAAACTCACCAAGGTGGGTTTTAACCAATCTACAATTTGTTCATATGGAGATTGTACAACCTCCTTGTCAGGTAGAGACGATTTATCAGCAATTTCTTAGAATATATATCTTCCTACTTCTTCCATGTCATTGCGGTAAATTTTTCTTCAACAACTTCCCAAAGAAGGTTATATATAATGCTCAAGAAGATCGCACTCAAAGTCCTCCTTTTAAAGTCTGTCTTCTCTGGCTCTTTCATCTCTTTAGAAAAATAACCCTTGTAACACTAAAGAAAGTCTCATTCTAATATTCCATAGATTGAAACTAGATCCACCATTGAATTTCTCTTCTTCATACTTTGTTAGAGATGATGAAGTCATCTTAACCCTTGCTATTGTTACAGAAATATCATGGGTTAACTAACTAGCGCACAAACACACGCACAACAAATAAAAAAGAAAAATAACACAAAAATTTAATGAGGTTTCGCTAAGCCTAATCCCCGAGGAAGAAGTAGAGAGTTTTTCATTATGAAAAATAGAAGGGCACAATCATATGAATCCGCAACTACAACCCTTTTATATAGGCAGAATAGATTTAGTTATTTGGTGCACACCTAAACTTTACGTTGGCCTAGTTAGCCCCTTGAACTTGATAATTTATAGTCACGACCTTCCTAGACGTTGATGTGGCGAAGAGTGTGAATCCACTCTCTTTAAGGCGCATGAAAAGGGAAGAAAAATTGAAAAAAATCAGCTTCCAAGTGGGTATTTTCAACTATTTAATTGCCACATAGTCAATATAATGATTTGTTTTTTTCAATTGTATTTCTCTATATATTATTCTTAATATACAATGCATATTTTATTCTAAATGTGTTTTTTATTCTTTTTCTGATGCAATAATTATTTGTTTCAACTACATATTTCTTTTCTTTTTCTGGACCCAAATTCACAAAACTTAGTTGGAACTTTCTTTATTTTAGCCCTATTAAGATAATGTTTAGCCTAAATAACGAAGTTGAAACAGGTATTTTCTACAAAAAGGAAAAAATGTACTTTTTCATGCAAATACATAGAGGAAGTTGAAACAGGTACTTTTGGTTGAAATTTTATTTATTTCTTGTTTAGATGCGATGATTATTCTTTCTAACTGAATATTTCTTCTTTCCCTGGCCTTGATTAGATTATCATTATCTTTAACCAAATAAAAAAATCATAGTCAAAATATTGTTGTTCTATTTTTTTCTACAGAATTGACCCTAAAAGATGATTTAAATAATTAGTAAACTTAAAAGGGTAAAAATGAAATTATTCTAAAAGCAAAAGGCACATGGACAAAAAAATCCATATGGCAACGCGTGTGTCACACATCCATGGGTTGTCAGCATTTAGGGGGTTGTGGCTATCAAATTACCAAGTTGAGGGGGATAATAAAGCTAACGCAAAGTTTGGGTGTACACCGGATAAAACTTGACAAGTTTAGGGGGGTCACAATCTATTGTGCCTTGTTCATAATTTCAAGTAGTCTCAAACCGAGAAGAGAAAGATTTTCTCAATCATACAAAGACGATATATATTTCTTTCCCAAATCTATTAGGACAATGGGTTTCCTAAATATACAAGGGAAAAACTAAAGACATAATTAACAGTATTTCTTCCATTAAAGCAAATTTGACATGAAAACCTACTACTTTCAGACTCATAATATTCGTTAATTAAATTCAACATTTGTCTATAAATGAGATCTAATCTAAGCTTATTGTGTGTGTCTCTGCGTCAAAAGAACAAATAATGCAGATATTCTTGGGCCATAAAAGAAATCACAGCAGTACGAACCTTTTCAAGGCTCCGGCAAGATCATTTCCTTGTTTGTAGTTAAAAGCATCATCGAAGCCAAGTTGTGATTTTAAAAGATGTACCTGCAAAACACATCATTAATAATGGCCACTTGCATATAAAAGCAAAAGTGAAATATTACCTTTTCATCAGTACTAGCGCTGCCAACGACATAGCAACCTTTCATTTTTGCAAATTGTCCAACAAGCTGACCAACTCCTCCTGCTGCAGATGAGACATAAACTACATCCCCTTCCTTAGCAGAGCATACATTATTAAAACCAATATAGGCTGCAAGTCCTGGCATACCTGTAAGTTCATTGTTAAGGTGAAATCACGTGTATTTTTCAGAAAGAACAATCAGCAATTTGTCCATTCTATTTTCGCAAAACCCAATCTGAAATTTTCAATTGGGCTAATAAACCACAGATTTTGAAGTGAAGTACTCCCTCTGTCCCAATTTATATGTAATTAGTCCCAAAAATAATGACACATTTCTATAATTAATAATAATTTAACTTTAAAATGCTCATTTTACTCCTAATGAAATAAATGAATTTCTAGCCACACAAATATGTATGACTCATTTTAGACCATAAGTTTCAAAAGTGTTTCTTTCTTTATTAAACTTGGTGTCAAGTCAAACTAACTTATATAAATAATTGTTTGAATGAGCAATGTTTTCATAGCATAAGCAGGAAGCAAGGGAGGGAGGAGTAATTAGGAAATTGATACCTAAAATTCCAGCATAGTATGAGAGAGGCACATCTGTATATTTGATGTTGAAAAGTCCATTGGTATTAAGAATCAAAGTATAGTCTTCCCAACCAGTCATTCCCCAGATATAATCCCCCTCCTCAAAATCTGCATCTGCTGATTTAATAACTTTTGCCACACCAAGTCCAATAATGACCTAAAAGTCATCAGAATTGAAATGAGATCAAAAATCTACTCCCACATATCACTGTCAACAATCCAAATTGAAACATATGTTAGCAGCATTCAAGAATCCATCGACTAGTAAGATGTATTTAATTAGGAATCAAAAATATTCATGGTTAATTTGTCAAACAAACAAACAAACAAACAAAGGTTAGAACAAGATTGAAGAAAATGGACTTACAGAACCAGGATTGAATGAGGCAAGTAAAGGAACATCCTTGGATATATGATGAGACATCCTGTGGCGCATGTAAGGGTCACAACCCAAGTAAAGATTCTTGACAAACAAACCCTTTGATCCTCGTGGAATATGGCTACTTATCATTGAACTTCGTACCTCAAAATCACTCTCTTTTGGATACCCTTCAACGTAATTCTTCAACACAACTTGCTTGTTTGCTAACATCTTGCTTGAATTTGAATCCATTACTCTTTCCTTTCTTGATCTTCTCTGTTTTTATGCCAACTCTGCAGCTCCCATTTTAGAAATCTACAGCTTTTTAAACAGCTAGTGAACACGAAGTCAAACCACAAGTACGGCCTGCCACGTGAAGAAATTAATCAAGTAGAGAAAAGAAAATAGCTCCGAGGTTTCTTTAATTATTCACTATTGTTAAAGAAAATAATTTTAACGTTAATAATAATGTGTAAATCTCAAATTAAAAAAGAATATGTATTTAGTAGTTTGATCACATTTTTCTCATACTTTTTGCTTGACCACATTTTCTATCCCACCTCACCATCAAAGGGAACATTTATTACACTTCAAAATATTTATAATTTATTACTCCCTCAATTCTAGGATTGTGTATCGATCGGTTCGGTTTATCGATTTCTGATTTTTGAATATACTAAATCAATAGCTAAATCAATGAGACATTTTTTATCGGTTTCGATTTATCGTTTTTGGTCCTTAACTAATAGTTCCGTTTTCGGTTTACCCGATAAGAAAATATTTATAAAATAAATATATGACTTGTCCAATAATTTGACACAAAAAAAATAGGAAACATTACAAGAATATACTTGTAATAATTTAAAATTTATTAAATATAAATTTATAAAATGATTCGGGTTATATTAAATTCATAAATATATTGGTCCAAATAAATATATGGATTAATATAATTAGGCTAATTATTTAAGGCCAATAAATACGAATTTAATTAAAGTCCAAATTAATTGATTTGGGCTACAATAGATGAGCCCAGTTTGCTAAGCCTAATTTTATCTCATCCTAGAGGCCCATTTTGGTGTCACGTGGAAAATGGCGTGGCATGCCAAGTCAAACAAAGAAGCTAATAGGATCATGACATGTGTCAAAAATGACAAGCCCACTCCATAAAGTCCATATGTCATGTCACTTAAATCTGATTGGCCGAAGGGAATCCTATTACAATCACAACTCCTCTATTCTAAAACTACAAATAGGGGCCCTCATAATTCAGAAAAAGGACCAAAAATTCTAATCAAGAAGCTAGAGAAAGCATGTGGTACAAACGCCATAAAATTCTCTATAAGCTACAAGTTAACGAATTCAAGCATTCAAGTTCAAGAACGATCAAGACCGTCGGATTCAAGAACAAGCTTGAAGCCCTTGAATTCAAGTAAAAGTCGAGATCAAGATAAAGTTCAAGTTCATCGAAGATTCAAGAACAAGCGTTAAAGCCTTTGAATCCAAATCAAGTTCAAGACAAATTCAAGATCAAGCTGAAGAGCCCTTGAATTATATCTGGAAAGGCGAATTTAGAGAAATCATAGAGATTGTAACACTCACACTTTAAATCAATAAATACGATTGTTGCGATACTTTTCCGTTCTTGATTATTATTTTCTCGACGCAATTTCATTGTCTACAAATTCTGGCACGCCCAGTGGGAGAATCTCTAACTCTCATCTCAACTTTTCAAGCATCAAATAATATCGAGAGGACTTCCATGAAGATCAACTCTCAATCAATTGCCTCTAAGGCCACTAGCTCCAAGTTCTCTACTGAAGTTGAAGGAATTCTTGGTGTTACCTTTGGAAGTTTCAGAGCTGTTACAAGGAGCAAGACTGCTATGCTAGGACAACAAACACTTCAAGTGTCGTCAGCATCAACTCCTATTTTTGGGTCTTCGACTCCAAAAGGAGCAAGTTCCTCCACAAATTCTTTAGAAAGAGGAATTAGTGTTGCTGAAAAGATCAAGAAGACATTGGCTCTGGTTGAGCAATCTGGTTCCAAGAACTCTACCACAAGGGAAAACTATGATTCAACCAATGAATCATCTCCACATGCATCGCGTAACGTGAGTACGCAGAAGATCAACTTACGCGACAATCCATGCTACTCTCCTACATCTCCAATGATCATGCAAACAATGGTGACTGTTGCTTCTTCCCCTAAGGAACAACTCACAAATCTGACGAAGTTGGTTGAAGGATTGGCAAAGCATGTACAATAACAAGAGTCTCGAATCGATAAGTTGATGGATAGGATGGAAGGACTTTTGGATGGAGAAGTGAGTTATGCGCCTGGAAAGGGTGTTGAAGTTCAAGAGATCGAAGATCCTGCGAAGAAAGCATCGCTTGTTAATGAGATGCCAGTTTCTTCTGTAGGAATGATCCTACTCGATCGCCTGAAGAAGTTCATTGAAGGCACTATAAAAGATAAGTATGAAGTCTCCACCAAGTCTTCTCATATGTATGCCAAGCTATACACCGAAAGAATTGATAACTTTAAAATGCTTGTTGGTTATCAACCTCCCAAATTTCAACAATTTGAGGGTAAAATAAATCTGAAGCAGCATGTTGCACACTTTGTGGAGACATGTAATAATGCTGGAACATATGGATACCATCTTGTCAAGCAGTTTGTCTGCTCTCTAAAAGGAAATACCTTTGATTCGTACACGGACCTCGAGCCCAATTCTATCGATAGTTGGGAGCAACTAGAGCACGAGTTTCTCAATCGCTTCCATAGCACAAGGCATACGGTGTGCACGGTAGAACTCACAAATACTCGTCAAAAGAAGGATGAACCGGTTATAGATTTCATAAATCGATGGAGGAACGCAAGCCTGAATTGCAAGGATAGGCTTAGTGAAGCTTCCACAATAGAAATGTGTGTCCAAGGGATGCACTGGGAGCTTCTTTACATCTTAAAAGGAATAAAACCAAAATCCTTCGAAGATCTAGCTGCTCACGCTCATGACATGGAATTAAGCATGTCATCTACTGGAAAAGATATGACGTTTTTCCATGATCCTCGCAAAGGAAGGGACAAGCAGGAACCCAAGAGATGGAGAAAATTTGTGCCCAGAAATGACAACAAAGAATCCATGAACGTTAATGTGTCGCCTGTGAAGTTCTCTACGAAGGAAGGTATGAAGTAAAGTGTGAGAACGACTTTCCAAGACCGTCCGAATCAAAAGTCAACACTGAGGGAGATGCAAGGAAAATAATATCCCCTCTTGGATTCTGACGTTTCTGAGATTTTTGATGAGTTGCTCGAGTTAAAACTCATTAAGTTGCCAGAGATGAAGCAACCTAATGAAGTCTGAAAAATTGATGACCCAAAATATTGCAAGTATCACAGACTTGTGAGTCATCCTCTTAAAAAATCAAGGATAGAGTGATGTGATTGGTTAACACTAACTCAAATTTCTTCCAAATCTGGACTAGGCTAGAAATTCCCAAGTTACTACTCAAAAGTTTTGTAGCCTAAATTCTTTACCCATTGGCTTTACCATAACGACGGAATCAGGTCGTTACAATAGATACCAATTTACCCATCACTCTTCCCCGAGTGATCAACTAGGAAAGACTGGCTAAAGTAAGAGTCGAGTAGTACCTGAATCGTCGAACAACTGAGGATACTTGTCTCGCATGTCCCTCTCAGTTTCCCAAGTAGCTTCCTCCACCGGATGATGCTTCCATTGAACTTTCACTGACTTTATCTCCTTGGTCCTCAGCTTCCGGATCTCGCGATCAAGAATTGCCACCGGTTCCTCCTCATACTGAAGTTCTTTATCTAACACAACTGAGTCCCATTTTATGATATAATCCCCGTCCCTATGATACTTCTACAACATGAACACATGAAATACTAGATGAACTCCAGATAAGTTTGGAGGTAAAGCCAATCTATAACCCATTTTCCTAGACAGTTGAGAACTTCGATGGCCCAATGTATCGGGGACTAAGCTTGCCCTTCTTGCTGAATCTCATCACCTCTTTCATGGGTGACACCTTAATAAGAACTTTTTCCCCAGTTTGAAATGCCATGTCTCTTACCTTATGGTCGACATACTTTTTCTCTCGACTTTGGGCCGCTAGAAGCTTAGCTTGGATGCTTCTTACCTTATCCTGAGCATCCTTCACCAAGTCAACTCACAAAGGTTTTACATCTCCAGCCTCAAACCATCTTATGGGTGATCTACATCCCCTCCCATAAAGTACCTCAAATGGTGCCATATCAATGCTGGAGTGGTAACTATTATTATAGGAGAACTCACACAAAGGTAGGAACTTATCCCAATGTCCTCCAAAGTCAATAACACATGCCCTCAACATGTCCTCCAACACTTGAATAGTCCTCTCTGACTGCCCATCCGTTTGCAGATGGAAAACTGTGCTGAAAGTGAGTTGAGTACCCAACTCCTCATGCAATTTTCCCCAAAACTTGGATGTGAACCGCGTACCACGGTCTGAGATGATAGAAAGGGGAACCCCGTGCAGCCTCATTATCTCTTTCACATAAACCTTAGCCAACTTCTGAGCATTATAGTCTATTCTGACTGGAATAAAATGGGCTGACTTAGTTAATCTGTCAACCACTACCTAAATAGAATCAAACTTCCCCAAAGTCTTAGGGAGACCAACCACAAAATCCATGGCTATCCTTTCCCACTTCCATTCTGGAATTGGCATTCTCTGAAGCAATCCTGCAGGCCTTTGATGCTCATATTTTACTTGCTGGCAGTTTTGGTACTTAGCCACAAACTCCGCTATGTCTTTCTTTATGCTAGGCCACCAATAAAGTTGCTTTAGATCTCGGTACATCTTGGTCACACCCGGATGAATGGAATACCACGAACCATGGGATTCTATCAATAAATTCTGAATCAAGTCGTCCACTCGAGGAACAGAAATCCTTCCTTTAAAACTGAGCACACCAACTGAATCAAGAACCATATCTTGTGCCTTACCAGACACTGTCTTCCTTCTAAGCTCATTCAAATTCTCATCTTCAAACTGTTTGGCCTTGATCTCCTCAATGAAGCTTTCCCTAACCTCAATGCTAGCTAACACCCCACCTCTTTCTGAGATGCCCAACTGCATGAACTTAGATTCCAAGGTTTGAATTTTCTTAGCAAAAGGTCACTTGGATACGCCAAAACAAGCTAGACTACCCATACTCACCGCCTTCCAGCTTAATGCATCTGCTATCACGTTAGCCTTACCCGGATGATACTGAATGGTCACATCATAATCCTTGAGTAACTCCATCCACCTTTGTTGTCTCAAATTAAGTTCCTTTTGAGTGAATACATGTTGTAGACTACGGTGGTCAGTAAATACCTCACACTTGACACCATAAAGATAATGCCACCAGATCTTGAGAGCAAACACTACCTCTGCCAACTCTAAATCATGTGTCGGGTAATTTCGCTCATGTACTTTCAACTGCCGCAATGCATAAGCTATGACATTTTTATCCTGCATAAACACAGCACCCAAACCCGCATGTGAAGAATCATAATAAATAATAAAATCTTTACCTTCCACAGGTAGTGCCAAAATAGGTGTTGTGGTCAGAAGAATCTTGAGCATTTGAAAGCTCTCTTCGGAGTTGTCAGTCCACTCGAAAGGTATTTCTTTTTTGGTTAACCTTGTCAGGTGTGTGGTGATAGAAGCAAAATTCTTCACAAACCTACGATAGTAGCTGGCGAGCCCTACAAAACTCCTAATGTCATTTATAAAGCTAGGCCGAACCCAATTCTAGACGGCTTCAATATTTTGGGGATCTACCATTACCCTTTCCCTTGAAACTACATGTCCCAAAAAGGCAACCGAAGTCAACCAAAACTCACACTTAAATTTAGCATACAACTTTTGTCTCCCAAGAACACCCAGAACAATACGAAGATGGCCGGCATGCTCTTCCTTACTTTTTGAATAAACCAAAATGTCGTCAATAAACACAATAACAAACGAATCCAGAAAATGGTTTGAACACACCATTCATCAAACTCATGAAAGTTGCATGCACATTTGTCAACCCAAACGACATCACTAGAAACTGGTAGTGCCCATAGCGGGTCCTGAATACCGTTTTGGTATATCCTCAAGCCTAATCTTTAGCTGATGATAACCAGACCTTAGATATATCTTAGAGAAAATAGATGCACCCTGCAACTGGTCAGAAATATCATCTATCCGAGGCAGTGGATACTTATTCCGAATGGTGACCCTATTCAATTGACGATAGTCTATGCACATCCTCATACTACTATCCTTTTTCTTAACAAACAAGACATGGGCACCCCATGGGGAAGCACTAGGACAGATGAATCCTTTATCAAGAAGCTCTTGGATTTGAGCCTTAAGCTCTCTCAATTATGCTGGATCCATACGGTAAGGAGGGATGGAGATGGGGCGAGTACTAGGTTCCAAGTCAATGCAGAAATCTATATCTCTATCTTGAGGCATACTAGGCTAATTGGTAGGAAACACTTCTCTAAATTCTGACACTACAGGAATAGACTCAATACAGGGAGACTCAACCTCAACATTCCGAATATGAGCCAAATAATCCAAACAACCTTGCCCCACCAGTTTCCTAGCCCGAATGGAGGATATGACCTTAGCTGGCTTAGGCTTGTACACCCCTTCCCACTCTAACTTTTCCCTACCCGGGATCTCTAGAGTCATAGACTTAGTATTACAATTAAGCACCGCATAATAGGGGGACAACCAAGTCGTCCCTAAGATTATATCAAAGTCATTCATATCTAAAATAACCAAATCAGCCTAAGTCTGAAAACCCATAAACAAGATAGGACAAGCACGATAGACATGGGTGACTATGACAGAATCTCCAGCTGGGGTAGAAACATGGATGGGGGCATCAAGTACATCACAAATCATATCAAATCCCAAGGCAAATTGAACGGACACATATGAATAAGTAGAACCCGGATCAAACAAAACAGTAGCCATCCAGTCACATACAAGAATAGTACCTGTGATCACTGCATCAGAAGACTCTGCCTCGCTCTTACCCGGAAAGACATAACACTGAGCCGTGTCATCTTGACGAGCGACCTCCTTACCTGGATGCACTGCTCATCTCCCTGCGTTACCATTTCCCCGGCCTCCACAACCTCGCTGATTTCCTCATCACCCACCTTGTGGACGCCCTCTACCATTATTACCGTTACCCGTGGGTACCACTGCTCTAGTCTGCTGCTGCGCAAGGTCAAATATGCGTGGGTGGGAACAATCTCTCCTCATATGTCCAGGTTCTCCACAATTATAACAAGTGCGATCAAAAGACGGCCTGCTGCCCGCCGAAGGTGCGGCTCCCGGGCTATCCTGAATAACATTCTGATGTGGAGTTCCCGAGTAATTACCTGTAGAAGCGGGCATAGCGGACTGAATTGGCCGGGCTGCAAGTGTCGACCTCCCTGAGCCTCTGGAGTAGGAACCCTGAAAGTTACTTGTGCTCTTAGCTTTCTTAGCCAACACCTTAGCCTGCCCATCACGCCTAACTCCTTCCACTTTCTTCACAAAATCCGTCACCTCATTAAAACTTTTCCCTGCAGAGGTCATGTGAACAGACAATACCTGTAACTCGGAGTTCAGTCCCTTGACAAATAGACGAATCCTCTCCTCCTCAGTGGTCACCAGTTGCGTAGCATATCTAGACAAAGTATGGAACTTGGCCTCATAAGCAGCCACAGACATACCACCCTGCTCCAAAGCCATAAACTCATCCTTCTTAGGATCTCTCAAAGTCCGGGTGCATATTTTTCCAGAAACAAAGCATGAAACTGGGTCCAAGTGAGTCGGGGTAAAACTGACGATCTGCATTCCACATAGGCCCTCCATCACTGCTTAGTCTCACCGTGAAGCTGGAAGGTCACGAACTCTACCCCATGCTGGTGTACAATACCTAACTTATGCAGCCTCTCATAACAATCCAAGATGAATTCATAGGCGTCCTCACTCTCAGAACCAAGGAACACAGGCGGCTTCAACTTCAAAAACTTAGTCAACATCTCATGCTCATTACCAGTCATTACGGGACTCAACAAAGGACGGAAAAAGTCATCAGTGCCTAATGCTGCATCTCCCCTGGAATAGTAACAGTAACGAGGCGGTTGGTTGGGGGTTGAGTAGCTTGCACTGCTGGAAGGATTCCAGGACCAACCAATCCTTTTAGAAAAGACATGATTTGTTGAGCTAACACTGGTCTAAGGGAGGAACGCTGGTATTCCTAGCTGGTGCATCCTCTTCCTGTCCAACAGTCCCCTCATCCTCAATCTCCACATTCTCTTCTACCTCTTCAAGATTTGCGGGAGGAACCTCATCTCTGGGAGCATTTTCAACCGGTGCTCCACCCCTAGTGGGTTCTACCCTTCCTCGGCCTCGGCCTCTGCCCCTTCCTCTTCCTCTACCTCCACCTCGACCATGACCTCTCGTTGCGGATTCCTCAGCTGGCTCATTGACGGGAGCGACGGTCCTGACGCCGTTAAAACGAGTGTTAACCATCTAGATCGCCAGATACCAATTGGAATCAAGTCATAGAACGAAAGAGTAGAAACACGGAGATTTCCTAAAGTCCTGTAGCCTCTCGAAGAAAAGTACAAACGTCTCCATACCGTTCCGTAAGACTCTACTAGACTCGTTTTGGTACAATGAGATAAACGAACCTAGGGCTCTGATACCAACTTTGTCACGACCTAGACCGCCGTGATTGACACCCACACCAACCCTTCGGTGGGAGAACCATTACTACTAACCAACTAACCCCAAAGCTAGACATTTAAAGATACAGAAGCAGGTTTAAATGCAGCAATAAACTGGAGTTTCCCATAAACTCTGAAAGTTCAACTAACATCTAACAACTAATATGGAAATAACCCCTAGAACCTGAAAGTCATTGTACCAAAACATCTAAAGTTCAACAAGTCTAAGAAAAGGGGTACAATCCCAACCAACATAAACAACTACTAAAGCAATGTCTAAGTCCGGACTGAATGCACTAAACAAAAAGGAAGGATCCATGGCAGCCTGAAAGAACTGGCTCACCCTTGAATCCGGTCTCGATCAGATATCTCCTAGCTGAGGTCTTCCCGTAGTCGCTTAAAGATGCCCTGTACTCAACAAAGAAAGAGCAAGTGCAGTATCAGTACACAACCACAGTGTACTGGTAGGATCACGCGGGTATTCCAGTAAGCGAACATATATAAGCAGTCACAACATATTAAACATGACATGCACAAAATATATATACACATTGGTTATCATTTCAGGAGCAATGTACAATTCGACATTCTCAATAGAAGTAAAAATGATAATTCAATTGTCACTCATGGAACCCATACCCAAACTGTTAGTGTGTCGGAATGTGGCACCCGATCCCAATTAGTGTGTCGGAACATGACACCCGATCCAATGTATTTGTTGGTACGTGACACCCGATCCAATATATGTGTCGAAACGTGACACCCGATCCCAATTAGTGTGTCGAAACGTGACACCCGGTCCACTCATTATACCACAATCACAATCACAACGTACATTCTCATAATCATACAACCAAGTGTTGGTTCATGGCATACAATCATTCATTCATACTCATTTACATTAGGTTTGATCAATAGTGCTTCATTCACATACATACATGCATTACAATGAAGCAAATACTAACATACATCACACAAACATGAAATCAAACCATCACCTACCTCGAAGTCAAGCTTGAATCCACCTAAGAAACTTGAATCTTTCCTTTCCGGATTCTTTCTGCTTGTTCTAGGTCTACAAACAATTAATATACGCAAGGATCAATAAAATAAGGTGTAATTATCCGGATTATAACAAACCCAATAACCAAGACAAACCCATGATCCCAATACCTAATTTAGGGTTTTTTCCACCATCAACTTCAGATCATAACCTTCCCCCAATAATAATTACCCAAGAATTTAAGTTCTACGGATCGAAAAATGGATTAGGGGAGTAAAATCCTTACCTTTAGTGCTAGAAAAGGTGGAAGACCTTCAAGAAATATTCCTTGGTCGTCTCTTAGATCACAAGAACGAAACTTGTAGAAAATAACGTTTTTGAGGTTTAATCCTGACTTAAGTCACGACTGGCCTGCTACAGGGGAGCCAGTCCCGCCACTGCCGCCCCGCCCTGGCGGCTTGTGCGGAGACAGAACGTCAAAATTAGAGTTTCAAACCCCCATTTCACAACACACCTTCAATCCATGACATCAAAAACTACCCGTTCACGCTAAGAATAGTTTCGGGAGTTCTACTCACCCGAATTCAATTTCGTAAAGTCGTACGGTTTCCTTAACGTCTTAGCTATCTACTCATGTGATCAAATTCATTATTAAATCTCTCATTCATTACCATATTTTTCTAGACCTCACTAACTCAGATTTCGTCCAAATCTGGACTAGGCTAGAAATTTCCAAGTTACTACTCAAAAGTTTTCTGGCCTAAATTCTTTTCCCATTGGATTTTTCCTAACGACGGAATCAGGTTGTTACAGTAATACAATGAAGAAGAAGAAAAATGACTTAAAAAAGAATTTGTATAAAAAATTCGACCTCCATTGAAGGAGTTTAAGCTTGAAAAAATGGTGGGGGTGATAGCTTGAAAAATGGAGAAGAAGAAAAAGAGAAAATAAAATAAAAAATGGCTAAATTAAGCCTTTCACGAGCTATTGTTGAGTGTATCACACTCACTTTGACATGTCAGCAAAAAATGTCAAAATGACACAACAAAACCCTACATGAGGTGTCTAAAATGAACATCGCCTAGTTGAGGTGTCTAAGTGAAACTTGGTGCCAACTTTAGGGGTCCACTGATGGGTTTGGCCTACTTTATTTAAAAGAAGGCGGATGAAGAGTTTTTAGCTATTCAACATACTTTGACATTCATCTTAAGATTGCAACGACATAAATTTAAAATTAATGAGATTGGAAAGACACTTCTAAAAGGAAAACGACTATTTCTTATTTTCTTGAATTGAAAGTAGTAATTTATATAAATATATTAAATTTTGAATTGAAAGTGGTTAGTGTAATTATTTATCTATTTGCATTTACATGTACTATTTAAAAGAAATTCTACTATTTAAAAGAAATTCTCTTTGAGTCAATTCAATTTTGCATACATTTTTGGGTAAAATTTATTTAAATGATAAAAAAAAATTGTGGCTTATTTAAACATGTTTTTTTAAATAACTTTTCTTCCTCACCTTTTCCAAACAAAATTATCGTAAATGTTGTTTCCAAAGACATCAACGTCGGTCTAAATAGAAAGGAAGTCTTATTGACTCTATTAACATGACTCAGTCCCATTCAAAAAAGATTTGTTTTTTTACGTCCTATAGTTGAAAAAATGTCACAATAGGAGAAATTGCATTGAACATATACCAAATTAATCTTGTTCACTTTAGTATAGGTGTTTTTAATGAATATTATATATGCTTCTAAATATCTAAAACACTAGTCCAATTAGATTTATCAAATTTATATTCTCTAAGGGGTCGGTTGGTTTGAATACAAATTATGCTGGGATTAGTTATGCTGGGATAAGTTATACTGGGATAAGTTATGCTGAGATAAGTTATGTTGGGATTAATTTTTATTGCTTGTTTGGTTTGTCATATACAAACTAATATTCATTGTATAAATTTTAAGAATAAGTTGTTTGTTTACAAAAATACCCTCACCTTATTTAGTTTTTTTTTTTTACATTTTCTTTGCAAGCTTTAGTTATTCATTCTTAAAAATAAAATTTCCATCTTATTTAGCTTAAATATTTTTTTGTGTGCATTTCTATGACTGTGCCGTATGTTTTAAAAATTAAACTTTCATCCTATTTAACTTAAACATTAAACTTTCATCTTATTTAGCTTAAAAATAAAATGTTAATCTTATTTAGCTTAAAAATAAGATTTTCATCTTATTTAGCTTAAAAATAAAACTTTCATCTTATTTAGTTTAAAAATAAAACTTTCATCTTATTTAACTTAAAAATAAAACTTTCATTTTAAGTTTATTAAAGTAAAAGAAAATTTATTATTAAATTTATCTACATTTTAATTATAGATAAAATATAATTTTTAAGTAGTAATAAACTATTTAATGAAAACTATGTAATTTAGTAGTGGAGTGAATATTTTAAGAAAAATCAAAATATAAATAAACATAATAATTATACAATAAATTCAACTTATAATACATTCATATATAAAAATTATATTTATAAAATGTAAATTGATAATAGAAAAATATATTTATAATAAAAACAACGAATAATTAAGGTTGTGAATGTTATTATAATTGTTGTTAAAAATTATGTTTATATGTATGAATGTAAACGTGCTGTATAAAAGAGAGTTAAAGTGGGGTATTTTTGTTAATTTACACATCTTATCCCAGGATAACTTATCCTGGGATTACTATACCACCCCCAGTGAGGGATAACTATTCCAGGACTAATTGTTAATCTTGAGATAAGTTATCCCTACCTTTGCAACCAAACAATGAATTAAAGACCACTAAAAAGCTATCCCAAGATTAGTTCCTTGTATCCATCACACCAAACAACCCCTAACATTGATCATGGACCACTGATTAAGAGTTATTTTTTATATTCAATATCCATCTTCTATAAAAAAAAAATCCTTATTTTATTGAATGCCAAAATATACCTACAACAGTTAACTTCAATTAATTTTCTAAGGTGCATTCGAAATAGCTCGCGACACCAAAAATTTTCCGCCAATACTCACGATGCGTTCAAATCAATAGACTTATCATATATCAACAAAGAGATAATTGATGAGAAGATAGCAAGAATGATATAATTTTACTTACGTTGACACTCAAAAAATGTAGTGTCTAATTAAATTCAAAGTACAATCATTCTACTATACTTATCTTAAAAAATTATATCTTTACTTGAAACATTTAATGAGTATCGATTATGTATTTTTGATAATTAAGAAGACTACAAATATAACAAAATCAAAATTATTTTATGCTCTTTTGTGACTATTGTATTTTCAAGTAATGTTTTTTTATGATGAATTAATACTTACTATTTTTCGCGCAACGCGCGGGTACGGATACTAGTAATAATAAAGACAACCTTAATTTCCTAACAATCAAGAAATAAAAAATGTTAACATATTTGTCAAAACCATAGTCTACCAGGTTGTATCCAAGTTAACAGTTCACAAATTTAATTAAAAGAAGCCAAAAGAAAGAGATATCACTACAACAAAATGTTCTTTAATGACAATAATAGCTTAATTGCTGCTAAATATCTATTTTAAGAGGCAATTAGTACTCTCATAAATGTCTCTAAACTCTATGGCGACATTGAATCTAATGAAAATTAATTAATATCGGTAAAGGCTCTAACACTCTTCGTTAATGTGCATATTTATTGCCGATACAAATTATTTTTGTTATAGTGTATTTGGGCATCTGTTAGTTTTAAGAAAACATGATCTCTTATTATGCCCAAAAAGAAGAGAGTAAGAAATATGACAAATTAGTACACTTCTGATAAAAGAAGTTGATTAATTATTTCTATACTAATATTCTAGGAATAGTGCAATTGCATACAAAATGTTTGTACCTAAGATAAAACAATAAAAATAATATACTAACTATGGCGAGCAAGAGAGCAGTCTGTTTGGTTCTTTTAACAAACTTCATCATTGATTCCGTATTAGTTAGCACATATGTGTTGTTGTGTGCTATCAAATATAGCACAACCCACAAGCAATTTCCCCAAAAAGTATATGAAGAAGTTTCTGGAAAGGGACAAAAAAAAAGATCAGTTTTCAATAATCCTTGCTGAAATTTTTAACAGAGTTAAAAAAATAGTCATCAAAATAGCAAACAGAAATTCCAATAGTTACATGAATCATTATGACTTACAGTAAAAGACTAAGCTTCATGAAATAGGAGGAAGAAAACTTAGAGGAAGGAAACACACTTCATAAGAAGCTTAATTAATGTATTTGAATTCGACTTCCCTATAGCGGAAAAAAAACCTACAAATAGTGGCAAAAATAGAAGTTTTGTTTACTAAAGAACCAAATGTTATGAATTCAACCATTCTAACACCGTTATGAGTTGTGGATTGAGAGGCGCAGGTAATGTCACATTGCCATTGAAATCAATTTTCTTTGTGTATTCTTTCTTATTTTGGTGCCTTCGAATTAAGTGTTGGGTTTTTAAATGTGTGAATGTTAAATGAAGAGTTGTGACTTTTGTGAGAAGTTGTGACTTTTGTGAAAAGTTGTGACTTTTATGAAGAGTTCTGACTTTTCTGAAGAGTTCTGACTTTTCTGTAAAGTTATGAATTTTAAGAAGGGTTGACTGATCCGCTGAGGAAAGACGGTAAGACAAAGAGAAAGTAAAAATCCTAATCTGTGAGGGCGCCACATAGGTGGGTCTAAGATTCTCATTTATATATGGGTAAAACTTACCCGCACCGGGTGTATACACCAAGTCAATACATGCATGCCATATGTTTAAATATATAGTTCATTTTACTTAACCATAATTAATTAACATGTGTTTTACTTCCTTAAATCACGTAATAATGGAAATTGCATTAGTTTGGTGTATACACCCGGTGCGGGTAAGTTTTTTCCTTTATATATATACTAGTAAAATTACGCGCGCCTCGCGCAGGAATTCAGCATCACAGATTTATAAAATGATACTTAAAACCTATCACTCATTAAAACTAAAACACTATATTATCTTACATACAAGATTACGTAGTAACGAACATTAATAATTTTATAATTTATCCATTTGCTTCCAGGAAGTGTTACTATTTGATATTTTTGGGTAATCAAATGAACATCAACCTAAGATAGTAATTTTTCTAATAAATAAATAATCATTAGTGAAGGGATAAATAAATTTTAAAAGGCTGAAAAAAGCAAACAAATATTATAATTTTATCGTGTAGAAAGTTCAGCCCTGCCTTTTGCTTTAAATATATCATTTTAAAGTCCCTAATTTAAATATATCATAAGAAATTATTAAAATGGAAAATTAAAGGAAAAATGTATCATATTGGAAAAAAATTCAACTTATCATACATACTTGAAAGGAAAAAATATTACACAAAACTATTCAGATTGTTTGAGTGCTTTTTAAAAATCAACATACCAGAGGGATGAAGTTCAATTTGAAACTACACTTCTATTCCAATCGCAATGTCGAGAAACACATCTATTACTTCAAGAAAAATATTTACAACTTGCAGAAAACTTAAGAATCTATCCATACTTCATATTGAATATGAGCAATTAATTTATTGTGTAGTTATCTATGTCTTTGGGATTCAAAGAGACTCCAGTCTAGTCAAATTTCTCTATAGGTCATCCGGCACAACATTCTTGAAGCCATGTCAAAAGTTTATTAATTCTTATCTTTTTTTGCTGGCTCACTTAGCACATCAAGGAACAATAAGGTTTTTAAGGTTGTTATTTCCTTACAATGACATATCAAATTTGAATTTTGTCTTCAAGAGATGGTAGTATAGATATTTAACGATTTTTTATTGTACCTTCAATAATTCCAATAGAGAAAACTTGCGTGAATACTCAATAAATGCGTGTTATTTAATCTGTACTAACAAATACTTATAACAATAACTTTGAAGAAACATAAACAATAAAGTTTAAATCATGTAATAAAAAACAACATTTAATAACATAAGCATAAATTAATGGAAAAACTACAGAAAATGGCAAACTCCAAAATATATTAAATTAATATAGCTATAATACACTTTAATTATATTTTATGGATATATTTAATAATTAAATAACAAATTATTCTTTACACGCATAATTTCCCCCCCCCCCCCCTCCACTTTTCACGCTTTCACTCTTCCTTAGTTCCACTTTCAAAGCTTTTATTCATTATCTCACCCTTCCCTAGTTCCACTTTTAAAGCCTTTATTCATTATCCCCAAATCACCTTCATTATCCCCAAATCACCTTCATTATCTCTGTAGTATCTTTACAATCACAACTTCTTCCCCACTAAAATCCTTACAATCAACGATTTTTTTTTGATTTTTAGAGTTTATTTGTGATTTAGATTCATCAGGTATCTTCTAATTCCTGTTTTATTCTCTTTTTTCATTGAAGGTTTTATATACGTTTCTGATATCTTCTTAGGGTTGAAGTTGAAGGTTGTTTTCACTATTACAATGTTGGAAATCACTACTCCTAGGAGGATCACAAGAGGTACACATTATTCCGATAAATGTTTGGAAGTAACACCTTCGTTTGATTTGTGTATAACTCAAATGCAAGCACAAATTTCAGGCTCCATTGCTGCGATAGAGATTGAGAAGCAATCAAAGTTTCAGAATGACCCTATAACGTTGAATCTGAATGATGAACCAAAAAAGGCTAATTCCTCCAAGAGGAAAGAAGGTTCAAAACCTTCAATGGATGAAACAAAAATTGTCAAGAGGAGAAAACTCAAAGATGTTGTAGTTAATGATGCACTCTGCAATATTTGACGTCATCATCCAACCCCGAGGAACTAGTGCAAACAACCTTACCCACTTCTCATATCCAGCCAACTCAAAGTATTTCTTCACCCTTACATCAACCTACTCAACCCTTTTCATTAGCCTATCAAAATCAGTTTGAGTATACGCCTTTGCCATAGTGTAGAATATTTCACTCAATTACTCATTTGATTTTCAATTTTTTTTGCATACATTCGCCCAGAAGTGCGATATGCAGGCGTAATACTGCATATTGTTATATACTCTGGAGACAGCCTTTAAGATGCTCTCATTTCGGTCAGATACCACACACATATTCTCTCTTTCGCCATACGCTTCTTTGAATTGTTCAAAGAACCACGTCCAAGCAGCATCATTTTCAGAATCAATCTTTGTATGCCAAAGGTGATATATTCCCTATTATAAAATAATAAAAAATGTTAAAAGCAAATAAATAAAAGGAAAAACTACACAAAATAGCAAACTCAAAAATATATTAAATTAATTTAGCTATAGTATACTTTCATTATATTTTAAGGATATTGTTGCTCCCAATTGCACACGCAAGTGTGCGCGGTCACACAAGTAATATAGTGGCTCTTAAAAGAACCGGATTATCGAACCGAAAGGACTTGTCAAATAAATATTTTACTAAATTATACTAGCCTAAATATTTATTTAAGAGCGCCAAAAGAATTTAATTTTTATTTAAATATTAAGAATGCAAGAATTAAATAATAAAATTACTTACAATGGTTAAAAAATTCCAGGGCTGCAACATGCATAGGGTTTCATGTATCACATCTCATGCATGAATTAACTACGGTTATCAAATTACTGATTTACAGTGTTGATTTTATAATCATGATCTCCCGACCTCTAATCGCATACTCCAATTAGCTGTCTAACTACATCGTTGAGCGGAGATAGACAGTCCTAATTGGTGAGCATTTATGTTTCATCCTGTTTTGTAACCAAGCTAGGTGTTCGTTCAGGCGTCACTCCTAAACACAAATCTAATCAATTTAATGAAAGATCAAACTTTTTGTATCCTCTATCTACCTTAGCGGCTCCCAGGTGAAAAGTAGACAAGAAATTTATCTCTATGGTGATCAGGTATGAAATACTTAAACAAGAATACAAAAGTAATTTAACCGATAACCAATATTAATTCAAAATAATTGATGTTCAACAATTACACATAGCCACAGCCCCAGAACAAGGGCAATTAGCTACTAGTGTCTAAGAAAAGAAGAAGAAAAGAACCCTATAAAGTATTGACAACTTTATGCTTGATGCCCTATGATTGATCTCCCCCTAATAATTATTCTCATGGACTATTTATAGAGATAGAAACCCTAAATAAAATAATTGAGTCCAAATCAATTAGGAGACCAAAACCAATAGAAATTAGTTTTCCGCGGTAGATGTGCAACCACATCAGCTCGCGCTGGCCACTTGCCTTCAGAAATTGCCACGTGGCACAACTGACTTTTGCCTGATTCGCAATTTGCAAATTTCAATTTGCCTTCTCTACTTTCTATTATATATTATTATATTAAATTTAATGCATTAAGCTGCCTGTTTGATTTCTTTCTTTAATCTTTTCTTTAATTCGTTTAGCTTCAAATTTCTTCAATTTTTCACCAATTTACTCCTACAAATAAAATATACTATTAAACACAATTCACAAAATTCATACTAAAAAAGGGCAAATATAAATAATAAACGTGAGGCAAATAATGATTAAAATATATAGTTTTGGCCTCACATCAACATCCCACACTTAAAATTTTGTTCGTCCTCGAGCAAACATTAAAACTCATCTCAGAAGATCCTACCAGGAAGGCCATCACCTTGGTTAATACAAACAAATAGGCCATATACCAATTTCAAAACATCAAGTACACTTCTCAATTATTATTCAAGAGATCCAAATAAACAACAAACCTCTAACCTCCTAACCTCAAAGAAGGACTTTGAACTCATCCAATTTAATCATGTTCACCTACTCTCGTCAAAGAAAGTTAATAAAATCACCTATCCATCATGAAACAAGTGCCCTCACAAGAAGAAATAGTCCACACACTCAATTCAAAAACCTGTTCATTACATAAATCACCATGGCATAGTGCAACAAACCATAAGTACCCTCAAAGTCTACTTGTGCAATGCATGAATAAGATCCCATAATCCTAACCATGCTAAGTAAAGCTTCTTGAGTAACCATAGTTCATAAATCATCTTCTTGTTCATAGTGGGAATGAGCTTAACCGACATAGATCATATGAGCTTAACATGGAATCCAATGTTACCCACACCAGAAAGGGTTGTCCTACTTGCCTAAGGTAAGACATCATCATATTAGCTTTTAGGTGGATCCACTAGCTAAATACCTATAAGGGCACATAGTTGATGGGATAGGGAGATTGTTACTAGAAACCTGACTTTCCTCACGGAAAGGTTTCCATCTCAAGATATTTCTTCTAGAAACTCGGCCTTTCTCACAGAAAGGTTTCCATCTCATAGTCGATATCCACTCGGTGCTAAGCATTC
This sequence comes from Solanum etuberosum, assembly GCA_029582245.1. Classification (NCBI taxonomy): domain Eukaryota; kingdom Viridiplantae; phylum Streptophyta; class Magnoliopsida; order Solanales; family Solanaceae; genus Solanum; species Solanum etuberosum. The sequence goes on along the minus strand of JAJONR010002449.1, from coordinate 50,027 downwards.
TTCCCAAGGAGTACTCATTAAGTCATAACTTGTTTCATTAAGATAGCTCATTAGATCATGCGTGAGAATAACCTTTAACCGTCCATGTCTACCTATAACATTAGATTCAATTAGGTGTGAATAGCCTTTCAACCTTAGAATCATCATCGTGTGAGAAAACCTTTCACATTATGTTCATTATGTGTTCATGAAAATATCCTTTCAATCAACACAACATCATCATCATAATCATGCACACTTCACTCTCAAAGTGTTCTTAAAGCATATACATAAATCTCATAATCATGCATAATTCTCATACTTTGACTTTCAAGGACCATAGATCATATTCAATAAACACATCTAGAATTACTACATTAGACATGGATAATAACATGATTCAATTAACTAAATTGCTATAAGCATAATCTCATAATACTCTTCTTTCATCAATTCACCCACATCACAAGTCATAAATTGAGAATATGGGGATTTCATGGATTCTTGGGAGATTTCATCCTAAAACCATAACAAAACATCAATTCAATCTTAATATAAAGTAATTAAATCAATAGAATCATTTTTTAAAGGAGTCCATGACTTGGAGTAAAACCCTAGCTTTTTGGAGGAAATTACTATTTTGAAATTGAGTTTGGGGGGACTCCATGGATGAAGACTATCAATGGATGAAGGACTACCATACTTTGGTAAAGAATTCCCATGAAATTGAGTGAAAAATCCTTCTTCTTCAAACCCTAGCTTGACTTTCTTCTTCTTCTTCCTTGGAGTTCTAGAGAGAAGATTTTTAGGGAAATTGATTTTGATTTGGGAATTTGGAAATTATTAGGGAGATGAATAGATTTAGGGGTCTTAAAACATTATATAGTTAGTATAAATTAATACAAAACAACGTCACTTAATATTAACTTAAAAGTGGAAAACCCCAAAATACCCCTTAACTAACTCACAAAACGGTTTCCAGGCATGACCCACGACTCCCTCACCTACGGACCGTGGTTGGAAACGTGGGTCGGGTTCTGGGACCTGAATCTGGTGCCTCTATCCACGGCCCCTCACCCACGAGGCGTGGGGGGGCCTACGGGGCGTGAGTGGCCCCTCGTGGGTCACTGCCCAGGCATGTTTTTGGTGCATTCCTCAAGGATCCAAGTTTGGTCCTTGGGGTTTGAACCTTCACATTCTAACACGAAAACACTCATTTTAAGGTACAGAGAGGTACATTTCAAGGCTCTAACCACAACGTCAAGTTCTAGTTTAGCCTACTTGTTTCCGGAGTGTTATAGAAAGGCTATAGGGCTTTAGGAAAACTCACTTCTTTCTTTCTTTCTTTCATGCTATTACTTGAATCCAATTGGTATCTAGGTGATTCAAATTGGTTTCTTTCCTCCTTCACTCTTTGGTCAGAACTAGAGCAACAAAAGTGGTAACACCAACACTAGCAAGAGAGGATGCGTCCTTCCAAATAAGAATGTTTCCCCCGATTCAACGTGGGCATGTAAGGACTAGTGACAAACATGAGGTTTTTATTATGATTCTTAAGGTTGAAACCTTCATTTTTCATGGGTACTGAATCTTATGATTCTTATTATTTTCTTGTTAACTGTCATGAGCTGCTTCATAAGATGGATAAGGTAGAGTGATTTGGTGTTGAGTTTATGATATACCAGTTCAAGGGAGACACCAAAATATGGTGGTGGTCTCATGTTGAGTGCCGACAAGTAAATGCACTACTCATGACTTGGAAAACATTTTATAGCTTTCTTTATGGAGAAGTATATACCCTGAACTTTGAGGGATAGGAGGAGAGATGAGTTCCTGAATATCAAGTAACATAATATATTTGTTGCAGCCTATAAGGCCAAATTTTATGTTTCATCCAAATATGGTACTCCACTTTGCTTCAGTCAAAAAGAGCAAATTCGTCGCTTTGTAAAAGGATTAAGGTTAGATTTGCATATTCAAGCTTATAGGTGGCTGCTTCAGCAAAATCTTCTCAGGAAGTGGTTGATTTTGTGACGGAGGTAGAAGGGGGTGAAGTCAGAAGACTTTGCCAAGGTGACAACATTCAAGAAGTTTTGTAAGGGACGGCTAGATAATGAACACCATTACTTTGGGAAATGCATTTAGTATTATTGTCATAACATGCATGGGTTGCTTAGTAAATGATGAAATTATGTTGCGACAATTGAGGTTAGAATCTCTACTACGATTTCCTAGATTGACTGTATATCAAAGAGGGTCATGATACGACTACTCCAATAGCAGCGATGCTTAATTGGTTAAGTTATTAAGTGTGTTACAATTGTGGAGAACCTGGACATATGAGGAGAGATTGTCCCCATCCGCGCATGTCTGACCCCGTGCCACAACAGACCAGAGCAGTGGTACCAGCGGGCAGCGGTGCGCGGGGAGGGAATCAGCGAGGCCGTAGAGGCCGGGGATATGGTAATGCAGGTAGAGGAGCAGTGTAGCCAGGCAAGGAGGTTGTTCGTCAAGATGACAGGGATCAATGTTATGCCTTTCCAGGCAAAAGCGAGGCTGAGTCATCTGATTTAGTGATTACATGTACTATTCTTGTCTGTGATCGGATGGCTACTATTTTGTTTGATCCGGGTTCTATTTATTCATACGTGTCAGTTCAGTTTGCCTTTGGATTTGATGCGGTTTGTGATGTACTTGATGCCTCATCCATGTTTCAACCTAGTTGGAGAATCTGTCATAGTCATCCATGTATATCGTGCTTGTCCTGTTCTGTTTATGGGTTTTCAGACTTGGGCTGATTTAGTTATTTTGGATATGACTGACTTTGATATAATCTTAGGCATGACTTGGTTGTCCCCCTATTATGCTGTGCTTAATTGTAATACTAAGTCTATGACTCTAGAGATCCCGAGTAGGGAAAAGTTAGAGTGGGAAGGGGTGTACAAGACTAAGCCAGCTAAGGTCATATCTTCCATTCGGACTAGAAAATTGGTGGGGCAGGGGTGTTTGGCGTTTTTGGCTCATATTCAGGATGTTGATGTTGAGTCTCCCTCTATTGAGTCTATTCCTGTAGTGTCTGAATTCAAGGAAGTTTTTCATACCGATTTGCCTGGTATGCCTCCGGATAGAGATATAGATTGCTGCGTTGACTTGGGACCTGGAACTCACCCCATCTTCATTCCTCCTTATCGCATGGCTCCGACCGAATTGAGAGAGCTTAAAGCTCAAATCCAAGAGCTTCTTGATAAAGGTTTCATCCGTCCTAGTGATTCCCCGTGGGGTTCTCCTGTCTTGTTTGTTAAGAAGAAGGATGGTAGTATGAGGATTGGTGATTTTATCTTAAGCCATAAAGGAGTGGATTCATACCGGAATGACAAGCTTATGGATAAAGAAAGTCCCATTGAGTATACTTGGGTGAAGGCAATTGAAGATTTTAGTAAGCAAGTGCGTATAAAATTGGGTTAGTCATTTGAATTAGATGGGTATACCTGAGTTTGAGGTATCATGTCGATGAAAAGGTTGACTTCGTAGTGATAGCCTGGGCTAACTTAGCATAATGGTAATAAGTGTTCGTGATGGATTTTGATGGGATGAAACTATATAATAAGATTGTTGGTTAAGAAAATTTTGTATAGTAATTACGACTTGCGAGTATCTAAGGTTGTGGTTTTCTAATATTTGGTGAGCAACGTGGTTGTATGGAAAGTATTAAGAGATAGTGGGAGACCATCAAATAGAATTTAAGAGAGCTAGAGTCATAATGAAGAAACAAAATAGTGGGATGTAGTACAACCTTTAGAGAGAGGTGAGAGAAAGAATATTTTATTTGATTGCAAAGGCTAAAGAGGTATCTTCAGAGGAATAGATAATTGGCTTCAGAGACATATGATTTCATTCATTTTGTGGTGGCTATGGTAATAGTGTCACGGGTCCATCAGATTGGTTAAAAACTATTGGAAAAGACTTGAGAAAGGAGTGTACAGACATTAGCTCGAGTGTGATGATAAGTGCTTTGTTTTTATTTTTGAGTTTAGTAATGAGTACGATTTATTTTTTAGCGAAAGATATTATAAGATCGATGGAGATGCGATCAATGATAAGCGAAGATCCATGAATTCATAAAGATCTTCAAGGTACAAGCTAATGTTGATAGATAAGGGGATTGTGTTATACAGTTGAATTTCTAATGCAAATTTTTCATTGTAAATCTACATTCGTGGTGATATATTTTGTCAAGGAATGAATTTGCAAGGTGAGAAATGATCAATTGTATAAGGTATTGAGCATTTGAAAGGACTTACACATGGGTTGAGTCGTAAAGTTTATTACTGTTGATTGTTAAGTACCTAAGAAAGGTTTTCATTTTAAAGTATTGGTTTAGAGTAAGGTAAATGGTCGGAGTGTTTATGATGGTTGTTAGTATTGAGAGTGTGGACTTCAGTGGAATGATGTGAAGAGTATGTGGAATCAATTGAATGGAAATGGCTGGTATTGACCCTTCGGAAGAAAACCTTTAGTATTATTCAATATTTATTCTGTAAGTTCTTATGTGACCATCTATTTCATTTTATACATGGTTGTGAGTATGATTCACTAGCTATTCTCACATGTGTTTTCACTTTTGTGGGTGGATCCCTAGTGGTGGATCAGGTGTACCGATCCTTTGATGTTCTCTTGGTTGAGTGGGATGATTGGGAAGACTTGGTTATTTCAGATGACATATTTGGTGTTGTCTTGGAGTTGTTAAAGTATTCCAATGGTTCTACATGTACCACCTTGCTCATGAGAATTTATAGAAGAGCTACCATGCGTATTTATGGTTGTCCGATAATCTTAATATTCATCTAGTCGTTGAGGTCATGTATCGATTATGTGTGGTTAAATGTGGGGATTATTGGGTCCAATTCTATTGTTCTTAAGATTAATCTACAATCACAATTACTAAATCTAGCATTTCGATAGTGCTGTTAAAGCGTTTGTATGCTTGGACATATCCCTCGATGACTATCTGATCTCTAAAGATTGAATTTTTATAACTTAAGCTCATGGGAATTTATGTTGTGAGATGGAGATGTTGATAAGAACTATGATTTTTTGGGTATTATGAGTGTGTGTTGATTGGTTCAGGTTCACTTCTAATTGTAGCGAGTATTGATTTAAAATTTTATCATGCTTATGTGAGAAAGGATTCGTCCTGATGATTGTGTCATGGTCCTTGATAACATGTTGCAGACGTGTGTACGATCAACTTTGGTGGTTATTGGGAATCGCTTTTGTTGTTAGTTAAGTTTACATACAACAATATTTATCACTCGAGTATTGAGATGACTTCATTGAGGCATTGTATTGGAGGATGTGTAGGTATTCAATTGGTTGGTTTGGGGACAGAGATTACATCATAAAGTGGGACTCAGTTTTGTTAAACAAAGACCTTCAGTATGAGGAAGAACCGGTTGCAATTCTTGATCGCGATGTCCGAAAGCTGAGGAACAAGGAGATAAAGTCCGTGAAAGTTCAATGGAAGCATCGTCCGATTGAGGAAGCTACTTGGGAAACCGAGAAGGACATGCGAGATAAGTATCCCCAGCTATTCGACGATTCAGATACTACTCTACTCTTACCTTAGCCAAGTTTTTCCTAGTTTATCACTCGGGGATGAGTGATGGGTAAATTTATATCTTTTGTAACGATATGTACCCGTAGTTATGGAAAATCCAATGGGGAAAGAATTTGGGCCAGAAAACTTTTGAGTAGTGACTTGAAAATTTCTAGCGTAGGCCAGATTTGGATGAAATCTGAGTCAGGTGAGGTCTAGGAAAATCTGGTAATGAATGGGGGGCTTAATTATGAATTTGATCACATGAGTGGATAGCCAAGACGTTAAGGAGTCCGTACGGCTTTACGGAATAAAATTTGGGCGAGTAGAACTCACGAAACTGATCCTAGCGTGAAAGGGTAGTTTTTGAACATCAAGGGTTGAAGGTGTGTTGCAAAATGGAAGTTTGGAACTCAAATTCTGACTTTTTATCTCCGTACAAGCCACCGGGGCGGGGTTAGTTCCGCCAGGGCGGGTTGGGTCCTGCTGTGGCGGAACAGTCGCGACTTAAATCAGGTAAAAACCCCAAAAATGTTTTTTTCTGCGAAACTTGGTTCTTGAGAGCTAAGGGACGACCCAAGACAGTTTCTTGACAGTTTTCTACGACTTCTAGCTCTAAAGGTAAGATTATTACTCCCTTAATCCATTTTTCAATCTGTAGAACTTAGATTCTTGGGTAATTATCATTGGGGGAGGGTTTTGGCCTGAAGTTAATGGTGGAAAAAACCGTAATTGAACATTAGGATCTTGGGTTTGGCCTAGTATTGATAGATTGATTATTATCCTGGTAAATTAGGCCTTGTTTATTGATCCTTGTGTTAAATTACTTATTTTAGACCAAGAACAAGTTGAAAGAATCTGGAAAGGGAAGGCAAAATTGTGTTAGGAGGATTCAAGCTTGGTTTTGAGGTAGGTGATGGTTTGATTTCCTGTTTATGTGATGTACGCCGGTTAATTGCTTCATGGTATGCATGCATGTATGTGAATAGTGAAATGTGAATCGAATTTAATGCAAATGAGTATATATATGAACAATTACACGCCATGAACCCATTACTTGATTGTATGACTATGAGCATTGTTCATTATGGGTGTGATTGTGATTGTGGTTGTGCTGACTGGATCGGGTGTCACATTCCGACACACATATGGGATCGGGTGTCACGTTCCGACACATATATTGGATCGGGTGTCACGTTCTGACACACTAACAGTTTGGGTGTGGTTTCCATGAGAGGACCACTATGATTATTACCTTCATGTCTATTTGTCGTTGATATTGGGAACTATATGTTGCTCTTGAAATGATAATTGATCTATGCATTTTGTATATGTGTGTTTACTGTGTGGTGATTACTTGCCTATGTTTCACTTATTGGAGTAGCAGAGTGATCCTACCAGTACACTGTGGTTGTGTACTGATACTACACTTGCTCGTTCTTTGTTGAGTACAGGGCATCTTCAGACGGCTACTGACAGACCTCAGTTAGGAGATCACTGATCGAGACCGGATTCGAGGGTGAGCCAGTTCTTCCAGGCTGCAATGGTCCTCTTTTATTTAGTCCATTATTTTCGGACTCAGACTGTTTAGTTAGACTTTTCTTATATTAGTTTTAGGGGTTGCACCCCTTTTTCTTAGACTTGTTGGTTTACAGAGTTCTGGTACAATGACTTTCAGGTTCTAGAGGTTGAACTTCCGCAATAGTTGTTAGTTGTATTGTTAAACTTCCAGAGTTTATGGAAACTCTGTATTTCATTAGTCATTTAAACCTACTTCTGTATCTTTAAATGCTTAGTTTTTCGTTAAATTGCTTAGTCGGATTGTAGTAATGATTCTTCCACCGGAGGGTTAGTGTGGGTGCCAATCACGATGGTCTGGGTCGTGATAGTTTAATTATTAAATAGCAAATTATTCTTTACACGCATAATTTTTTTTTTCCCACTTTTCACGATTTCACTCTTTCCTAGTTCCACTTTCAAAGCTTTTATTCATTGTCTCATTCTTCCCTAGTTCAACTTTTAAAGCCTTTATTCATTATCCCCAAATCACCTTCATTATCCCCAAATCACGTATATCTCTCAAAGGTATCCTTACAATCATAACTTCTTCCCCACTAAAATCCTTACAATCATAACTTCTTCCCCACTAAAATCCTTACAATCAACGATTTTTTCTTGATTTTCAGAGTTTTTTTTTTGTGATTTAGATTTATCAGATATCTTCCAATTCTTATTTTTTTTCTCTTTTTTCATTGAAGGTTTTGTATACGTTTTGATATCTTCTTGGGGTTGAAGTTGAAGGTTGTTTTCACTATCACAATGTTGGGAATCACTACTCCTAGGAGGATCACAAGAGGTACACATTATTCTGATAAATGTTTGGAAGGAATAACTTCATTTGATTTATGTATAACTCAAATGCAAGCACAAATTTCATGCTACATTGCTGCGATGGAGATTGAGAAGCAATCAAAGTTTCAGAATGACCCTATAACGTTGAATCTGGATGATGAACCAGAAAGGGCTAATTATTCCAAGAGGAAATAAGGTTCAAAACCTTCGGTGGATGAAACAAAAACTGACAAGAGGAGAAAAGTGAAAGATGTTGTAGTTATGATGCACTCTGCAATATTTGACGTCATCATCAAACCTCGAGGAACTAGTGCATACAACCTTGCCCACTTCTCATATCCAGCCAACTCCAAGTATTTCTTCACCTTTACATCAACCTGCTCAAAACTTTTCATTAGCCTATCAAAATCAGTTTGAGTATACGCCTTTGCCATACTGTAGAATATTTCACTCAATTGCTCATTTGATTTTTAAATTATTTTGCATACATTAGCCCACAAGTGCCATATGCAGGCGTAATACTGCATATTGTTGTATACTCTAGAGACAACCTCTATGATGCTCTCATTTCGGTCAGATACCACACACATATTCTCTCTTTCGCCATATGCTTCTTTGAATTGTTCAAAAAACCATGTCCAAGCAGCATCATTTTTCAGAATCAATAACTCCATATGCCAAATGTAATATATTACCTATTATAAAATAATAAAAAGTGTTAAAAGCAAATAAATAAAAGGAAGAACTACAGAAAATGGCAAACTCCAAAATATGTTAAATTAATATAGCTATAGTATACTTTAATTATATTGTATGGATATATTTAATTATTAAATAGAAAATTATTTTTTACACGCATAAAAAAAAAATTCCCAGTTTTCACGCTTTCACTCTTTTCTAGTTCAACTTTCAAAGCTTTTATCATTATTTCACTCTTCCCTAATTTCACTTTTAAAGCCTTTATTCATTATCTCCAAATCACCTTCATTATCCCCAAATCACGTATATCTCTCTATAGTATCCTTACAATTACATATTCTTCCCCACTAAAATCCTTACAATCAACGAGTTTTGTTTGATTTTCGGAGTTTATTTGTGATTTAGATTCATCATGTATCTTCTAATTCCTGTTTTTTCTCTATTTTCATTGAAGGTTTTATATTCGTTTCTGCTATCTTCTTACAGTTGAAGTGGAAGGTTGTTTTCACTAATACAATGTCAAAAATCACTACTCCTAGGAGGGTCACAGGAGGTACACATTATTGCGATAAATGTATAGAAGGAATACCTTCGTTTGATTTGTGTATAACTCAAATGCAAGCACAAATTTCAGGCTTCATTGTTGCGATGGAGATTGAGAAGCAATCAAAGTTTCAGAATGACCCTATAACGTTGAATTGAATGATGAACCAGAAAGGGCTAATTCTTCCAAGAGGAAAGAAGATTCAAAACCTTCAGTGGATGAAACAAAAACTGATAAGAGGAGAAAAGTCAAAGATGTTGTAGTTAATTAAGAACATGAAGATGGAAGAGAAGAAGAAATCGAGGTACGCATATTTCTTCAATTTTTTTACATTGTAGAATACGTGTATACATATCTACATGTAGTGTACTAGTTTCAGTATGTCATATTTCAATGGGTTGTTCAATAATGTTATTGGTCAAACAAATGTAAATATTCTATATTTTTGAACAGGATGATGGAATTGAACTCAAACGAAACCTCATATCAAAGAATGAAACACAAACTTCAAGAAACTCAGCAAGAACTCATCAAGAACTTATCAAGAACTCAATATTTCCAATTTTATGGATGAAATTCGTAAAAAAAACTCATGATTGACGTGTGGGTGAACGAACCCATCAATATGAAAACCTACATACCTTGTTAGGATCGAATCCTTGGCGAAATCCATCGACGATTGCAAGAAAATCTTGAACGCTTGAATCTTTTCTCCCGTTTTATCTTCTTGAACTTCTCTCTAAAACCCTAAGCGTATTTTAGAATTGTGAAAACTGATCTAAATCAGTTTCAACCCCTATTTGGGTGGAAAAATACGCTTAAAATTAATGGGGTAAGGAAAAGATAAAAATACTCCTCTTTAATTCGGGTGAACTTTTCTTAATTAGACAGGCTGAACTCAAACGGGCAAATCTCCCTCATCCGAGATCAGAATTTAGCAAACTTGGTGGCGTTGGAAAGAGGATTCAAAGATATTTCATCTGATGTCTTATGGGACACCTAAATCATCATGTACTGAAAGTTATGGTCGTTTGATGTTTACTCAAAACTCACAATTGAAGACTAACTTGCAAAATTTTCAATTTAGCTATTTCGAATTTAGTTCTTTCTAAAAATAGCTTTTTTTAAGACCAAGGTGTTACAATATCTCCACCTTGGAAACATTCGTCCTCAAATGAGATCACTCTAAATAGACTAAGGGTGGCAACCTCCAACACCCAATAGGCAATTTAAAAGAACATAACGTATCAATTCAAAGAGTGATTTACAAAAAGTCATTACCTTGATCTGGAATTTCTCCAGAAGAAAAGAGATGTGGGTATCTCTTCTTCATATCCTCCTTAGCCTCCCAAGTAGCATCCTGAATAAACTGATTCCTCCATAAGACCTTGACTGATGCTACCTCCTTGGTTCTCAACTTGCGAACCTAACGATCAAGTATTTCAACAGGAATCTCCTCATAAGATAGGTTGTCCTTAATACCAATATTTTCAATAGGTATAATAAGTGAAGGATCGCCCATACACTTCTTCAACATTGAAATATGGAATACCGGATGGACTGTCTCTAACTCTGGCGGTAGCTCCAACTCATATGCTACATTGCCAATCCTCTTGGATATCCTGTAAGGACCAATATACTGGGGACTAAGCTTCACCTTCTTGCCAAACCTCATAACACCCTTCATCGGTGAAACCTTCAAATAAACCCAATCATCCACCTCAAACTCCAAGTCTCTTATCCTAATATCAGTATAGGATTTCTGACGACTTTGCACTGTTTTCAACCTTTCTTGAATGATCTTCACTTTCTCTATAGCTTGATGAACCAAGTCCGGTCCTATCAACCCATCTTTACCAACCTTAAACCATCCAATAGGAGATCTACATATTATCCCATAAAGAGCCTCATACGGAGCCATCTAGATGCTAGAGTGATAACTATTGTTGTGAGCAAACTCAATGAGAGGCAAGTGATTATCCCAATTACCCTTGAAATCGATCACACATACCCTTAACATATCCTCTAAAGTCTGAATTATGCGCTCTGATTGACAATCTGTCTGAGGATGGAAAGCAGTACTAAGGTTCACCTTTGAACCCAAACCTTCCTGGAAAGACTTCCTGAATTGTGCGGTGAATTGCGCACCTCTATCTGAAATGATGGACACCGGAACTCCATGAAATCTGACTACCTCTTGAATATATAGTCTAGCATTATCTTCTGCTGAATAGGTAGTCTTTACTGGAAAAAAGTCGGCTGATTTAGTCATCCGATCTACAATCACCCAAATCGAATCATGCTGCCTGCGAGATCGTGACAAACCAGTAACAAAATCCATATTGATCATCTCCTACTTCCATTCAGGAAGATCTATGTTCTGAGCCATGCCACCGGGCCTTTGATGTTCTACCTTGACTTGTTGGCAATTCGGGCACTTAGCAAAGAACTCTGCAATACACCTCTTCATACTACTCCACCAATAGACTTCTCTCAAGTCACGATACATCTTTGTGGAACCCGGATGGATAGAGTATCTGGATCTATGAGCTTCCTCCATGATCCTCTCTTGGAGTTCATCCACCTTTAGTACACACAATCTACCTTGATACCTCAATACACCATCTCCCCCTTGTTCAAAAGCCATCACTTTCTACTTATGAACATTTGCCTTCAATTCAAGCAAAATAGGGTCTTGGTCTTATTTCTCTTTCACTTAGCACACTAGTGATGATTCAGCCACATTCATCACCACCACTCCACCTTCATTGGAATCCATTAACTGGACCCCCAATCATGCAAGTCTGTGCACATCTCTAGCTAATTCTTTCTTTCCTTCCTCAATATGGGAAGTACTGCTCATAGATAACCTACTCAAAGTATCAACAACAATATTAGCCTTATCTAGGTGATAGAGAATACTCATGTCATAATCCTTGAGTAACTACAACTACATCCTCTCTCTGAGATTAAGCTCTTTCTGACTGAATACATACTTAAGACTCTTGTGATGGGTGAACACATCAACATGAACACCAAATAGATAGTGACACCATATTTTCAAGGCAAACACTACAACAGCCAACTCTAGATCATGGGTTGGGTAATTCTTCTCGTGAATCTTAAGCTATCTGGAGGCATAAGCTATAACCTTGCCATTTTGCATCAATACACAACCCAGTTCGACTCTGGATGCATCACAATACACAACAAAGCCTTGTTTACACTCCGATAAGGTCAACATTGGGGCAGTAGTCTACCGCGTTTTCAATTCCTGAAAGCTTTTCTCACAAGCCTCAGACCATTAAAACTTCACTGTCTTCTGAGTCAACTTTGTCAACGGGGATGAAATAGATGAGAACCCCTCGAAAAACCTTCAATTATAACCAGTCAATCCCAAGAAACTCCTAATATTAGTTGGAGATGTGGGTCTATGCCAAATCTGCACTGCCTCAATCTTCGGAGTGTCAACTCGAATCCCATCACCAGAAACAATATGGCCTAAGGACGCCACTGACTCAAGCCAAAACTCACACTTGGAAAATTTGGCATACAACTCTCTATCTCTAAGAGTTTGAAGAACTACTCTGAGATGACGAGCATGATCCTCCTCATTCCTCAAATAAATTAGAATGCCATCAATGAATACGATAACAAACATATCAATATAAGGCTTAAACACCCTGTTCATAAGGTCCATGAACGCTTCAGGAGCATTAGTTAAGCCAAAAGACATAACCAGAAACTCATAATGACCATAGCGGGTCCTGAATGTTGTGTTTGGAATATCACTCTCCCTTACTCTCAACTGATGATAGCCTCATCTGAGGTCTATCTTAGAAAAATAGGTGGCACCCTGAAGTTGATCGAAAAGATCATCAATTCTCGAAAGGGGATACTTATTCTTTGTAGTAACCTTATTCAATTGGCGGTAATCAATCCACATACTAAGAGAACCATATTTCTTCCTCGAAAATAAGACCGGAGCTCCCCAAGGTGAGACACTTGGTCGAATGAAACCTTTATCAAGAAGGTCTTTCAACTGCTCTTTTAACTCTTTTAACTCAGCTGTAGATATTCTATATGGCGGAATAGAAGCAGGCCGAGTATTAGGAAGAATATCTATATCGAAGTCTATTTCTCTCTCAGAAGGGACTCTGGGAAGATCATCTGGAAAGACCTCTGGAAACTCACTCACAACTGGAACTGACTGAACAGATGGCGTCTCAACACTTGATTCATTTAACAGACTAAGTGATAGATGCACCCCTTGAAAACTAACTTTCTGGCCTTAAAGTACAAAATAAAACGACCCTTAGGCACTTCTGAACTACTCCTCCACTCAATAACTGGGTCATTAGGAAACTAGAAATTAACTACTCGAGTTCTACAATCGAATGAGGCATAGCAAGCATGCAGCCAGTCCATACCTAGAATAACATCAAAGTCCACCATATCTAGCTCAACTAAGTCAGCTGGTTTCCTTGTGATTGACAGAAATGGTACAATCGCGATAAACCCTCTCAGCTAGAATAGACTCACCAATAGGTGTGGAAACACCAAAGGGCTCAAGAAGTTGTTCGAAAATAATATCAAACCTCATAGCAACATAAGGAGTCAAAAAAGATAGACTCGCACCTAGATCAAGTAATGCATATACATCAAAAGTAAAGACTTTGATCATACCAGTGACTAAATCAGGTGAATTCTCTTGCTCTTGGCGACTAGTGATAGCATACAGACGGTTTGCCCCTCCACCTGTCCCTGAAGTAGCTCCTCTAGGTACAGATCTGTCTGGCGGAGCGACTGAAGAAGATTGGGCTTTATTGCCCCCATTACCACTACACTGCCTGTTCTTAAGGCACTCTCTCATGAAGTGACCATTTTAACCACACTTGAAGCAACCAGTGGAGCCATCACGACACGTTCCTAGGTGGTTCCTACCATACTTAGCACATGCAGGAGTCCAATTACCTCCTTGTGCCACACTACCTTGAGATTGTTCAGGTCTAGCTCTGAAGTTCTGTGAATTCTGATTCTTAAAATCACCTATGTTCCTTGGTGTTGGTGCACTAGCAGACGATGGAGCAGTTCTATTTGGCTTTTGCTGAAAAGATGACTGGTTCGCATTGCTCTTTTGCTGCCCGGACTCATTTCCTATTGTCTTAGCCTTCTTGTTCCGGAACTCTTCTCTTTCTCTCAGCTTATCCTCCTCAACCTGTTGTACATGGATCATAAGCCTTGCTATGTCCATGTCTCCTATCAACATAGCTGTCTTGCCCTCCTTACTTGAAAAGCGAGACAATCCAAATACAAATAGACTCTTCCTGCTCCTCATGTCAGAAACCATCTCTGGAGCATAGCGGGACACTTGAGTGAACTTGAGGCTATACTCATGGATTCTTGCTTCAAGTTAATTAAGGAATTCTCTTACCTTTGCCTCTCTTAGCTCACGGGGAAATAAACGCCCTATGAAGGCACTTTCGAACACAGCCCAGCTCACAATTGGTGCCCCTTCAGCTCTACCCTTCTTCCATTGGTCGTACCAGACTCTAGCAACACCCTTGAATTGGTATGCAGCTAGTTCCACACGCTCAACATTTGCAACATGAATCACCTCAAATACTTTCTGCAACTCTTCCACAAAGTTTTCTGGATCCTCGTGACACTTGAACCGGTGAAGTCTGGAGGATGCATTCATGTGTATGACTCATACAGAGCAGCAGGTCATGACTCTTATGTTAGGGATGAAATTCAAAAGCTTGCTCAGCTTCTACCAATGTATGTGTCAATGGAGTTTGCCAAAAATATACACAAGATCAACATATTCCATATGACATGGTGTATGTGGAGGATATACCTCAACAGGGATCAGATGTCTTGTAAGTATAAAAAAATAGTCTCTTAATATACTTTTTACATGTATCTTATTATTTTATTATTTAATAATATATTTTCCTGATTTATTCAGGGATTGTGGGGTATATTTGTTAGCATTTGCGGAGTACCTGAGTGATGGTGAAAGCATTCATGTTCAATACGTTGATGCTAAGTTACATCGCATTAGATATGGCGCACTCTTGTGGAATATGCAGTGAAGAAGATTGAAGACGGAGCTATTAGCGAGAATTAGGCACCACCCAGAATGAACAGGCCACCCACAAGAATCGATACTAGTCAACTTGTCAGGATCGACTAGTTTCTTGTCCTAGTTTTATATTAGTATATTACCAGATGGAATTTCTATTTTATATTTATGTTTGAAACTATTGGTTTTGTTTTTTGTCTAACATTATCAACTTTTTATTTATATATGACCATGTTGCTTTACTGTTTTGGTAATTTTTCTCCCTACTTTATAGTGTTCAAATTATTAGTTGGGTTATTGCATTCCTTCAATGTATGGTAGGAAGAGATGGAGGTTTGTATTACTGTACAGTTCGTTACATTGTAGAACATATATACATTTGGATACTTACATTTGGTAAATTTATTTGATTATTAACAAGTTGTTTAAATGTTGAGTAAATGATGGAAGTCATTATATTCTAACTTTTTTGCCAAAATATAAATTTTTTAAATCTTTATAGTTTACTTATTATCAATGTATGTATGTATTTTTAACTTAAGTCATTTTTATGTGTCCATATTAGTATATGTGTTTTAACCAATTTTATCATATACGAAATTATTACGTAGGCGTATACAGAGAACGTTGTTTCGTTTATTGATTTTTAAATTGTGTGTCCTTTTTATCAACATATTCACTAGTATAACTGTATACATGAGTATTTTTTTATCAACATATTCACAAGTATAACTATATTCATTTATTTTCAGTAGTTACTTATATCTATTAGTTTGTGCGTATTCATACATGTTTCGAGTAATCAGTTTTTATTGGCTAATTATAAGTTGAGAAGTTTGTATCATGTTTATGAATTTAATATTGAGATAATATTTAAGTTAATTTATAATTTAACGAAACAAACAAAGAAATCTCTCAATAGGAAAATAAAAACATTTTTATTCATTTATTCGACATAATCAAAATTAAGTAAGAACATTTGACTAGTGGAGGTATAAGTTTCTATGCATTATGTGGTGCAGTTCGACATGAACGTCTATTGTGACTACGGTTTCCACACATACTACAAGAATTGGTACCCTTTCTTTTACTCAACTCGTTAAATGACTTATCTCGTTGCTTCTTTGAGCTTCCTGGAGGTCTCTTGTAGTTTGGTGGCAACACAATTTCATTAGCAATGTGTTCAGGTACATTCCATTCACTTTTGTCAGGGAGAGGATACACAAGCATTTCATATGTTTTCAATATTATTTTTGGTTTGTAAAAGTCTGAACAATATTCATTTGGAAGCACGTGTTTTTTGTTCAATACCCTCCACGCATGTGCGCACGAAATTCTGTCCACTTGAAATATATTGCAACTGCAAGTCTTATTTTCTAGACATATGATAAAAGTCTTTCGTTCATCAATTACTAAATAAATATAATCAGTTGATGGGACAACCTGGAATAAACACGAAAATTCATTTATACATTCTATAATAAAATATGTATACTTTAAATACATAAATAATTGAATACATTACCCAACAAATTTATAAATTTTCCAATAAAAAAATAATTTTTCATTAACATAAATAGCGTCATACGTCCAGATTTTGATTCATTAAGTACAAGCATCTCCTGAAGCTTCTTCCCAAGTAGTGTGAATGTGAATGATGTATTTTTTTTCGATTCGTGCAATTACATATAGTAAACATCAAGCGCACTTGTTCAATAAAGTCAAATATAGGTAATTCTCTTGCTACTACCAATATCAAATTGATGCACTCTGCAATATTTGACGTTATCATCCAATCCCGAGGAACTGGTGCATACAACCTTGCCCATTTCTCATATCCAGCCAACTCCAACTATTTATTCACCTTTACATCAACCTGCTCAACCCTTTTCATTAGCCTATCAAAACCAGTTTGAGTATATGTCTTTGTCATAGTGTAGAATATTTCACTCAATTGCTCATTTGATTTTCAATTTTTTTTTGCATACATTAGCCCACAAGTGCCATATGCAGGCATAATGCTGCATATTATTGTATAATCTAGATATAGCCTTTATGATGCTCTCATTGTGGTCAGATACCCCATACATATTTTTTCTTTCGCCATACACTTCTTTGAATTGTTCAAAGAACCATGTCCAAGCAACATCATTTTTCAGAATCAATAACTCTGTATGGCAAAGGTAATATATTCCCTATTATAAAATAATAAAAAGTGTTAAAAGAAAATAAATAAAATTATAATGTATTTATTTATCTCAAATACCTGCTCCATCTAAAGTGTTGGCTGATACGAATGTACTAGTATAGGCTGATTTGAGGTGGCTGGAGTCTACAACAAAAATTGGCCTACAATGATCAAATCCTTTTATAAAAACATGCAACGATATAAACACATACAAAAATTCGTTCGCAGGTGTTTTCTTCAATCGAATATGTGAAACGGGGTATGTTTTGTCCAAAATATACAAGTATCCAGACACCTTTCCATAAGACGCAGATGGTTGCCCCATTATCGATTCTAATGCCTTCTCTTTTACTCTCCATGCCAACATGTAGTTAATATCAATACCCAAGTCCAATCTAACGTCATCCATGATATCATTTTAAGTGTACTTCCTCTTGTGATTCCTCAATTTAGGTGCGACAATTCCTCCAATCAAGCCACTTGTTGCACGACATTCTGAATGTACCCCATCTTTTAAAGGACATGTATGTGTAGAGTTAAAAACTCTAATTCTGAACATTTTTGACTTGTTAATACTTGACGCTTTCATCAACCATGTGCATTCTTTATATTGACATACAAGTGTATAATTGCGAATACATTTTAATTTTTTTAGTGTTGCTTTGCTTATACAAACATAAATCAATATACATAAATTGAAACAAATATAGCAACAATTTACCTAATCGAGTTTGACCTCTCCACCAAGAATTTAAACCTTTTGTTGATTTAAGACTTTTCCATCACATCCTTCAATGTCGACTTGTCCATGTATATATGATCCACCATTATCTCCTTTTGAGCTCTGTTCGTAATGATCAAATCGTTTCCACCATCAAAGACATCTTCTGGTTGATCGCCAAAGGTTGGAACAATTGATAATGTATCATTCGTACCAATCAATTCTTGATTGGATTCAAGTTGCAACACATCCCCTTCAATAGAAGTTTCTCCAGAATCAGAGTACACTATATCAATATCAAAAATACTTACACACAAGGGATATACTCCAAATTGAGTGTTGATCTTTTTTAACTGAACATATACCCGCACACCCATGTCGTTGCATATTTTTATAGGCGTGCCATTACCTTCGACAATGTATTTGATCTTCATACACTTTGTAGTCAGATCGATGTTTAATTGTACTGAAATTAAATCAACTAAATCAGAGTACGAAGCATATTCCTTCAACACTATCCCATCAATACTATATTCTACATAGCAATTCTCTTCGTTCCACTTTCCACAATGTCGGATCAACACTGTGATAAGTGCCATGAATTTGATTTTTGTTAGGCGAAAACTGAAGAAGAAAGATGAAAGAAAGTTTTTATTTTTAAACTGATGAGAAACGCAGAGAGTAGTGGAATAGGTTATATTGATTAACGCTAATTTAAAAGTGGCAAATTGAGGGGTTTAAGAACTGCAATAAAGGAACGACAGTTATAGCAACAAATTGGCCTTATTTAGTAGAATTTTAATTTGGATATATCTTTGTATTTAAAAAAATGACATATTCAAGGTATACAACGATTTTGACACATAAAATGTAGCTTATTTTTTAAAAAAATATCATACTTATAGCTATCCCAATTTAATAACCCTAAAACTATAGTCATTTTTGTAAGCTACACTAAATTAATGAATGTAAAAAAAACATATCAGGATCTGTAACAATAGAATGAAAAAGAAAGGAAAAAATCGAGCCCACTGAATGCACAATGTCCCCTTAAGAAAATTATTCCCCTCTTGTACCCAAGGTTTAACTCCATCTACCTTCGCTGTCTCAGATTCAGGTCCTTCTAAGTGAATACATGATGTAGACTACGATGGTCAGTAAACACCTCACACTTGACACCTAAAAGGTAATGCCGCCAGAACTTGAGGGTAAACACTACCGCTGCCAACTCCAAATCATGTGTCGGGTAGTTCCTCTCATGCACCTTCAGCTGCCGCGATGCATAAGCTATGACATTCTTATCCTGCATCAACACAGCACCCAAACACGAATGTGAAGCATCACAATAAACAATGAAATCTTTACCTTCCACCAGCAGTGCCAGAATAAGTGTTGTGGTCAGAAGGGTCTTGAGTTTTTTGAAGCTCTCTTCACACTTGTCAGTCCACTCGAAAGGCACCTCTTTTTGGGTCAGCCTTGTCAAATGCGTGGCGATAGAAGCAATTTTTTTTACAAATCGTCGATAGTAGCTGGTGAGCCCAAAAAAACTCCTAACTTCAATCACAGAGCTAGGCCGGACCCAGTTCTTGACTACTTCGATCTTTTGGGGATCTACCATTACCCTTTCTCTTGAAACCACATGCCCAAAAAAGGCAATCGAAGTCAACCAGAACACACACTTGGAAAATTTGGCATACAACTTATATTTCCCAAGGACACCCAAAATAATACGAAGATGGTCGGCGTGCTCTTCCTTACTATTCGAATAAACCAAAATGTCGTCAATAAAGACGATAACAAAAGAATCCAGGAATGGTTTGAACACACCATTCATCAAACTCATGAAAGTTGCAGGCGTATTTGTCAACCCAAACGACATCACTAGAAACTCATAGTCCCCATAGCGGGTCTTGAATGTCGTTTTTGGTACATCCCCAGGCCTAATGTTTAACTGATGGTAACCAGACCTTAGATCAATTTTAGAGAAAACTGATGCACCTTACAACTGGTCAAAGAGATCATCTATCTGAGGCAATAGATACTTATTTCAAATGGTGACCCTATTCAACTGTCGATAGTCTATGCACATCCTCATACTACCATCCTTCTTCTTAAAAAACAAGACAGGAGAACCTTACGGAGAAGCACTAGGACGGATGAAACCTTTATCAAGAAGCTCTTGGATTTGAGCTTTAAGCTCTCTCAATTCTGCCGGAGCCATGCGATAAGGAGGGATGGAGATGGGGCGAGTGCCTGGTTCGAAGTCAATGCAGAAAACTATATCCCTATCCAGAGGCATACCAGGAAAATCGTTGGGAAACACTTCCTTAAATTCAGACACTACCGGAATAGACTCAATAGAGGGAGACTCAGCATCAACATCCCGAATATGAGCCAAATATGCCAAACACCCCTGCCCCATCAGTTTCCTAGCCTGAATAAAAGATATGACCTTAGCTGGCTTAGGATTGTACACCCCTTCCCACTCTAATTTTTCCCTACTCGGGATCTCTAGAGTCACAGACTTAGCATTACAATTAAGCACAACATAATAAGGGGACAACCAAGTCATGCCTAAGATTATATCAAAGTCAGTCATATCCAGAATAACCAAATCAGCCCAAGTCTGAAAACCTATAAACAGAACAGGACAAGCACGACATACATGGGTGACTCTGACAGACTCTCCAACTGGGGTAGAAACATGGATGGGGGCATCAAGCATATCAGAAGCCGTATCAAATCCCAAGGCAAACTGAACTGACACATATGAATAAGTAGAACCCTGATCAAACAAAACAGTAGCCATTCGGTCACAGACAAGAATAGTACATTTGATCACTGCATCAGACGCCTCAACCTTGGTCTTGCCCTGAAAGGAATAAAGCTGAGCCCTGTCATCTTGAAGGGTAACCTCTTTGATTGGTTGCACTGCTCCACTACCTGCATTACCATTTCCCTGGCCTCCACGGCCTCACTGATTTCCTCTTCGCCCACCTTGTGAACGTCCTATGCCATTACTACCGCTATCCACTGGTACCACTGCTCTGGTCTGCTGCTGCACGGGGTCAGACATGTGCGGATGGGGACAATCTCTCCTAATATGTCCAGGTTCTCCACAATTGTAACAACTTCGGTCAAAAGACGGCCTGTTGCCAGACGAAGGTATGGCTCCCTGACTATCCTGAATAGGATTTTGTTGTGGAGTTCCTGAGTAACCACCTATAGAAATGCGCATGGCTAACTGAATTGGCCGAACTGCAAGTGTCGGCCTACCTGAACCTCTGGAGTAGGAACCATGAAAGTTACCGGTGCTCTTGGACTTCCTAGCCAACGCCTTGGCCTACCTATAACATCGAACTCCTTCCACTTTCTTCACAAAGTCTGTCACCTCATTAAAAAATTTAACTGCAGAGGTCATGTGAACAGACAATACCTGTAATTCGGGGTCAATCCCTTGACGAATAGATGAATCCTCTCCTCCTCTGTAGTCACCAACTGTGTAGAATATCTGGACAAAGCATGGAATTTAGCCTCATAAGCAGCTACAGTCATACCACCCTGCTCCAAGGCCATGAACTCATCCTTGTTGCGATCCCTCAAGGTCCAGGCACATACTTCTCCAGAAACAAAGCATGGAACTGTGTCCAAGTGAGTGGGGGCAAGACTGGCGATCTGCATTCCACATAGGCTCTCCACCACTGCTTAACCTCACCTTGAAGCTGGAAGGTCACGAACTCTACTCCATGCTGATGCACAATGCCTAACTTGTGAAGCCTCTCATAGCAATCCAGAATGAACTCATAGGCGTCCTCACTCTCAGAACCATGGAACACAGACGGCTTCATCTTTAAAAACTTAGTCAACATATCATGCTCAGTACCAATCATCACATGATCCAATAGGGGACGGAAAAAGGCATCAGTGGCTAATGCTCCACCCACCTTGGGAATCGTAGCCGTAATAGGGTGGTTGATTAGAGGTTGAGTCGCTTGCACCGTGGGAAGGACTCCAGAGCCGACCAACCCCTTCAGAAAAGTCATGATCTGCTGAGCTAACACTGGGTCTAAGGGAGGAATACTTGTAGTTTCCGCATGTGCATCCACCTCTGGTCCAACATCCTCCTCGTCTTCGATCTCCACATTCTCTCCCACCTCTTCTAGGGGTGCAGGAGGGACCTATGGGAGCATTCTCAACTGGGGCTCCACCCCTGGCGGGTGCTACCCTTCCTCAGCCTCTGCCCCTTCCTCTTCCTCTACCCCTACCTTGACCGCGGCCTCTTGTTGCGGGCTCCTCAGCTGGCTCATTGATGGGGTCTACGGGCCTGACGCCATTGTATCGCGTGTTAACCATCTGTAGATAGAAGAGTGAAAGAGATTAGATACAAATTAGGATCACCAGATACCAATTGGAATCAATTCATAGCACGAAAGGATAAGAAGACAAAGAGATTTCCTAAAGTCCTATAGCCTCTCGAAGAAAAGTACAAACGTCTCTGTACCATTCCTCAAGACTCTACTAGACTCGTTTTGGTACAATGAGATAAACGAACCTAGGGCTCTGATACCAACTTTGTCTCGATCCAGACCACCGTGATTGGCACCCATACTAACCCTCTAGTGGGAGAACCACAACTACAACCTGACTAAGCATTTTAAAGAAACTAAACCATTTAAAGATACAGAAGCAGGTTTAAATGATGACTTAAATATGGAGTTCCCATAAACTCTAAAGGTTTAACAAAAATAACTAACATAATCATCGTGGAAATTCAACCCCTAGAATCTGAAAGTCATTGTACCAAAACTCTACTAACCAACAAGTCTAAGAAAAAGGGGGTGCAACCCCGGAAAACTAAACATAAGTAACATGTCTAAACATCTAGTCTGAGTCCGAAAAGAATGGACTAAACTAAAGATGGATCCAAGGCAGCCTATAGGAACTTGCTCACCCTCGAATCCGGTCTCGGTCAATGATCTCCTAGCTGAGGTATGTCAGTAGCCGCCTGAAGATGCCCTGTACTCAACAAAGAAAGAGCAAGTGCAGTATCAGTACACGAAACCATGGTGTATTGTTAGGATCACGCGGCTACCCCAATAAGCGAAATATAATCAAGTAATTACAACACAGTAAACACGCATATACAGAATGTACATTTCAATTATCATTTCAGGAGTAAGATACAATTTCTCCATATCGAAGACAAGTAGACAAGAATGTAATAATCTCAAGTGGTCCTCTCATGGGACCCACACCCAAAGTGTTAGTGTGTCGAAACGTGACACCCGATCCAATATACATGTGTCGGAACGTGACCAGATCCAATGTATGTGTCGGAACGTGACACCCGATCCAATATATGTGTCGGAACGGACACCCGGTCTAATCAGCACAACCACAATCACAACCACACGATAATGGATAGTGCACATAGTCACACAGTCCAATAAAAACTTCATGGCATGTAATTGTTCACACATAATCATTTTATTTGATTCAATTCAAGTTCCCCTATTCACATACAGATATGCATACAATGAAGCAATTAACACGCATATATCACACCACAAGAAGTTGAACCATCACCTACCTCAAAACCAAGCCTGAATACTCCTAAGACACGTGAGCCTTCCCTTTTCGGAGTCTCTCAGCTCGTTCTTGATCTAAAACAAGAAATTAACGCAAGGATCATTAAACAAAGTCTATTTTACCCGGATTATAACCAAAATTATCAACCCAAGGCCAAACCCAAGATCCTAATGTTCAACTGGGGCTTTTCCCACCATTAACTTCAGGCCAAAACCCTTCCCCAACGATAATTACCCAAGATTCTAAGTTTTAAAAGTTGAAATACGGATTTTGGGAGTAATTATCTTACCTTTAGCGCTAGAATTCGTGGAAATCTGTCTAGAAACTGCCATGGGTCGTCCCTTAGCTCTTAAGAATGAAGTTTTGCAGAAAATAACGTTTTTGGGGTTTTTCCCCGATTTAAGTAGCGACTGTCCCACCACAGCAGGCCCCACCCAGCCACTGCGGCCCTGCCCTGGAGGGATTATTCCCGCCTCGGTGGCTTGCACGGAGACATAAACTCAGAATTTCAGTTCCAAGCTTCCATTTCGCAACACACCTTCAACCCTTGACGTTCTAAAACTACCCTTTCATGCCAAGATCAGTTTCGGGAGTTCTACTCGCTCGAATTCAATTCCATAAAGCCGTACATGCTCCTTAATGTCTTGGCTATCCACTCATGTGATCAAACTCATAAATAAGTCCCAAATCCATTACCAGATTTCCCTAGACCACACCTAACTCAGATTTCATCCAAGTCTTGCCTAGGCTAGAAATTTCCAAGTTACTACTCAAAAGTTTTCTGGCCCATATTCTTTCCCCATTAGCTTTTTCATAATGAAGAAAATAGGTCGTTACATAATGAAATGAGGTACTAACATTGACAGGAATAATGACATCATCAACTCTGTCCCAAGGAATATTGGCAAGCAGTTTGAAACCTCTAATACACCGTCCAACATCATGGTCGGGAGAAATAAATCTCATGTCATAATTGGATTCTCTCCACTGTTTCTCAATGTTATCAACCCACGACATAAACCAACAGTCTACTGTACTGTATGATAGTGGTTGTGGATAATACTTTGCCTTCTTCCGCAGATAATACATAATGATATTAACATGCTGTTACAAAAAAAAGCCACAAAAATGTTTCAAATATATACATAATGGATATCAAATTCATGCCAGCTACATGTTTTATGTACTGTTCATGCAAGTAAACATTTTATACCAAATTTTGTCATGCCCCGAACCTACACCATGGGCGCGACTGGCACTCGAGAACCATTGCTGGCCCCAATCAAACCCTTGGCCTTGCTTAACCCTCAGCGGAAGACTTACACAACACAAAATGTACTGAAACAAAATCATAACTAAATTGTCTCAATAGATAACTTAGAATGTTTAAGAAATAAATATTCAACTAGCCAAAGTGGCAACTCAAGTCTCAACATGAACGACTGAATATGAAAAGACTCACGAACTAATAATGTCTAACTATCTATGAAAGCCTCTAATACTATGAGGGAAGTCGGGACAAGACCCCCAATCATCCTAACAAACTGAAATGACAAACAATAATAAAAGGGATCCAACAGAAGCAAGAAGGCTCACCAACACTTTGAAGATCCACTGGATCAATGAAGAGCTGGATGCTAATCCTGGTTACCTGTATCTGCATCATAAAAGATGCAGGCCAAATGGTATCAGTACATGGAATGTACGAGCGTGTAAGGGGAAATCTAAAGAAAATATGCTTGAACTGGAACTGAAAGAAACACTTACCTTGTCTCAACTCAACTCATCTCAATATAAAGCAGTAATAAAGATGCAATATAAAGAAAATATTTAAAACATGTAGATAACAACTCAGTGTATTGAAAGACACCATAATAACTTAGTTTTGTATATGAAAATACAAGTAAATCTGCGGGAGATTTTCTAACCGACAAAATCACTATGAGCTATGTGATGATACAACATCTCACCCACGCTGTCAGAACTGTCCTATACTTTGCCGGGGTATAGAACTCCACAACTAAGTGGATCCACTAGTCTACGCTAAAAAGCATTAAGGAATCATCTAAAAAGTATGACCCTTTCTACCCGCGTTGGCTATATGGTTTATGGAGACTTTGAGTTATCTGAACTTGTCCCCATATAGGTGCACAATACTACTCCTAAAATGTAACTAGCTCATATGTTTAAAAATATTACTTTCTCTGTGGTTTGAGATTATTACTCAAAAAATTACCTCTTAAAAGAGATGGTACTCAAAACTGCTCATGAAAACTCTTTTGGAAATCGGTGTTTCCTCTCATCTTAAATGTAAAAACATTTACTATTTGGGAATACTTAGTTCCCATATAAAATTCTAAAGAAAATGAACTCGGCTCTACTCTTTCTTAAACTCAATGCTTAAGTCTTAAAACAAGTTTAAAACAATTGTAAAATACTTTTTGAAAAGACTCTTAGAACTCTTTAGACTTGACTTTTAGCTCTACCTTGAATTTGAATTATGGATTCAAGGGTTATGATCTCATGTTATGGATGATCTCTCGATCTTTAGACGTACCTTAGAGTATAGAAATAAACTATAAAACATAGGTACGATTCGAGGGAACTCAAATGGAAAGAAGTGGGAAAGGATAGAGGACCTGGCGACCCTGGCGTACTGAGTGGTGCATGGAGCCAGACCCTGAACTGCAGAGGCTGACTTGGGGTGCACTGAGTGGTGCGGCGCCCCAGGGGTCAAACTACATATACTCTTTTCTGGCGCACTGAGTGGCCGTTGCGCCAGCCCCTACTCATTTTCTAACCCCAATTCACCTAGAATCGAATAGTTTCTTCCCCAATCACTTAGATTCAAATACCCAACAATAGTACATAAGAATCTACTCCAAAAACAACCTTAAAACTCATACGATTATCTCAAGAACTCATCAAAACCTCAACAATCAAGATTATGAAGGAAACTTCAACAAAACTCATCAAGAACTCAAATCATTTACTTTCAAGAATGAAATTTCATTGAATTATTCATGATTGGCGCATGGGTGAATGAACCCAATGCTATGTGAATTCACATACCTCTTAGGGATCAAACCCTTGGTGAAATCCGTAATAAAATCTTCAAGAACTTGACGAACGCTTGACTTTTCTCCTTTTTCTCCTCTTCTTGAACTTCTCTCAATGCCCTAGTGTATTTTAGGATTTGTAAAACTGAACCAAATCAGTTTAGACCTCTAGCTATTACCAAATTTCGTTTTAAGTTAATTGAGTTGGGAAAAGACCAAAATAACCCTCTTAAATCCGGGTTGCTTTCCTTAACTAGACAGTCCAACTTCAAATGAGAATATCTCCCTCATACGAGCTCAAAAGCTAGCAAATTTGGTGGCGTTGGAAAGAGGATTCCAAGACCTTTCATTTGATATCTTATGGGCCACCTAACTCATTTTGTACTGAAAGTTATGATCGTTTGAAGTTGACCCAAAACTCATACTCAGCATAACTTGTCAAAATTTCCAAATTTACTCTTTCCAAAAATAGTTCTTTCTAATTCTAGTTCTTTCTAACGCGGGATGTTACAATATCTCTCCCTTGGGAACATTCATCCTCGAATGAGATTACTCTAAGTAGACTAAGGGTGTAACATCTAACATTCAGCTCAAACACCCAACAAGCAATATATAACACAACATGTCAACTTAAAATAAATGCAAAGAAAGGGATTAGTACCTTAATTTGGAACTTCTCCGGACTCAAAGAGATGTGGGTATCTCTTTTTCATATCCTCCTCAGCTTCTCAAGTAGCTTTCTCAACAAACTGATTCCTCCACAGAACCTTGACTGATGCTACCTCTTTGGTTCTCAACTTGCGAAGCTGGTGGTCTAAAATCTGAACAGGAATCTCCTCATAAGATATGTTGTTCTTAATACCAATATCTTCATTAGGTATGATAAGTGAAGGATCACTCATATATTTCTTCAACATAGAAATGTGAAATACCGGATGAACCGTTGCTAACTCTTGCGGTAGCTCTAACTCATAAGCTACATCGTCAATCCTCTTGGAGATCCTATAAGGAACAATATACCGGGGACTAAGTTTCCCCTTCTTACCAAATCTCATAACATCCTTCATGGGTGAAACCTTCAAATTAACCCAATCCTCTACTTCAAACTCTAAGTCTCTTCTCCTAACATATGTGTAGGATTTCTGACAACTCTGCGCTGTTTTCAATCTCTCTTGAATAACCTTCACTTTCTCCATAGCTTGATGAACTAAGTATGGTCCTATCAACCCAGCTTCACCGACTTCAAACCATCCAATAGGAGATCTGTATCGTCTCCTATAAAGGGCTTCATAAGGAGCCATCTGGATGCTAGAGTGATAACTATTGTTGTAAGCAAACTCTATGAGAGGTAGGTGATCATCCCAACTACCTTTGAAATCAATCACACAAGCCCTCAACATATCTTCTAAAGTTTGAATTGCACGCTCTGCTTGTTCATCTGTCTGGGGATGAAAAGTAGTACTCAAATTTACCTTGGAACCCAAACCTTTCTGGAAAGACTTCCAAAATTTTGCGATGAATTGCACACCTCTGTCTGAAATAATGGACATCGAAACTCCATGACGTCTAACTACCTCTTGAATATATAACTTAGCATAATCTTCTTCTGAATGGGTAGTCTTTACAGGCAAAAAGTGGGCTGATTTAGTCATTCGATCTACAATCACCCAAATAGAATCATGTTGCTTGCAAAACCGTGGCAAACCTGTAATGAATACAATATTGATCATCTCCCACTTCCATTCCGGAATATCTATATTCTGAGCCATACCACCAGGACTTTGGTGCTCTACCTTAACTTGATGGCAATTCGGGCACTTAGCAACAAACTCTGCAATACCTTTCTTCATACTACTCCACCAATAGACTTCTCTCAAGTCACGATACATCTTTGTGGAACCCAAATGGATAGAATATCTGGAGCGATGAGCTTCCTCTATGATCCTCTCTTGGAGTTCATCCACCTTTGGTACACACAATCTACCTTGATACCTCAATACACCATCTCCCCCTTGTTCAAAATCCATCACTTTCTGCTTATGAACAGTTGCCTTTAATTCAAGCAAAATAGGGTCTTGGTCTTGTTTCTCTTTCACTTCAGACAATACCGATGATTCAGCCCCATTCATCACCACTACTCCTCCTTCATTGAAACCCATTAGTCAGACTCCTAATCGTGTAAGTCTATGCACATCTTTTGCTAACTCTTTCTTGTCCTCCTCGACATGGGAAGTACTACACATAGACAACCTGCTCAAGGCATCAGCAAAAACATTAGGCTTACCTGGGTGATAGAGAATACTCATGTCATAATCTTTGAGTAACTCCAACCACTTCCTCTGTCTAAGATTAAGTTCTTTCTGACTGAATACATACTGAAGACTCTTGTGATCGGTGAACACATCTACATGAAAACCATAAATATAGTGACGCCATATCTTCAAAGCGAACACTACAGCAGCCAACTCTAGATCATGGGTTGGTTAATTCTTTTCGTGAATCTTAAGCTGTCTGGAGGAATAAGGTATAACCTTGCCATTCTGCATTAATACACAACCCAATCCAACTCTGGATGCATCACAATACACAACAAAACCTTGTGTACCTTCTGGTAAGGTCAACACTGGAGCAGTAGTCAACCTAGTTTTCAATTCCTGAAAGCTTTTCTCACAAGCTTCAGACCATTGAAACTTAACTGTTTTCTGAGTCAACTTGGTCAATGGGGATGAAATAGATGAAAACCCCTCGATGAACCTTCTATAATAGCTAGTCCATCCAAAGCAACTCCTAATATCAGTTGTAGACGTGGGTCTAGGCCAGTTCTGCACTGCCTCTATCTTTTGAGTGTCTACTCGAATCCCATCACCAGAAATAATATTGCCTAAGAATGCCACTGACTCAAGCCAAAATTAACACTTAGAGAATTTAGCATACAACTCTCTATCCTTGAGAGTTTGAAGAACTATTCTGAGATGACTAGCATGATATTTCTCATTCCTCGAATAGATTAGAATGTAATCAATGAATACGATAACAAACATATCTAGATAAGGCTTGAATACTTTGTTCATAAGATCCATGAATGTTGCAGGAGCATTAGTTAACCCAAATGACATAACTAGAAACTCATAATGCCCATAACGGGTTCTGAATGCTGTCTTTGGAATATCACATTCCCTTACTCTCAACGGACGGTAGCCTGATCTGAGGTCTATCTTAGAAAAACAAGTCTCACCCTGAAGTTGATCGAAGACATCATCAATTCTCGGAAGAGGATACTTATTCTTAATAATAACCTTGTTCAACTGACGGTAATCTATGCACATTCTAAGAGAACCATCTTTCTTTCTCACAAATAAGACCAGAGCGCCCCAAGGTGAGACACTTGGTCGAATGAAACCTTTCTCAAGAAGATCTTTCAACTTCTCTTTTAACTCTTTCAACTCTGCTGGAGCCATTCTATATGGTGGAATAGAGATAGGATGAGTATCAGGAAGAATATCTATACCGAAGTCTATTTCTCTCTCAGGAGGGACTCCGAGAAGATCATCTGGAAAGACTTCTGGAAACTCACTAACAACTAGGACTGACTGAATAGGTGGTATCTCAACACAAGAGTGATTAACTCGGACTAAGTGATAGATGCACCCCTTGGAAACTAACTTTTTGGCTTTAAGGTACGAAATAAAATGACCCTTAGGCATTGCTGAACTACCCATCCACTCAATAACTGGCTCATTAGGAAACTGGAATTTAACTACTCGAGTTCTACAATCGACTGAGGCATAACAGGCATGAAGCCAGTCCATACCTAGAATAACATCAAAATCTACCATTTCTAACTCGACTAAGTCAGCAATGGTGTTCTTGTGATTGACGGAAATGGTACAATCATGATAGACTCTCTCAACTAGAATAGACTCACCAACAGGTGTAGAGACATTGAAGGGATCAAGAAGTTTCTCAGGAAGAACATCAAAATTCATCACAACATAAGGAGTCACAAAAGATAGAATCGCTCCTGGATCTAGCAAAGCATAAACATCAGAATTAAAGACTTTGATCATACTAGTGACAACATCTAGCGTATCCTCTTGCTCTTAGCGACTAGTGATAACGTACATACAGTTTAATCCTCCGCCTGCCCCTGAAATAGCTCCTCTAGATGCAACTCTGTCTGGTGGAGCAACTGAAGAAGATTGGGCTATATTGCCCCCACTTCCATTACCTTGCCTTTTCTTAGGGCATTCTTTCATAAAGTGACCATTTTGACCACACTTGAAGAAACCAGTGGAGCCATCGCGACACGTTACTGGGTGGTTCCTACCATACTTAGTACATGTAGGAGTCCAATTACCTCCTTGTGCCACACTACCTTGAGACTGTGTAGGTCTAGCTCTGAAATTTTGTGAATTTTGATTCTTGAACTCACCTCTGTTCCTTGGTACAGGTGCACTAGCAGATGATGGATCAGGTCCCTGTTGCTTTTGTTGAAAAGAAAAACGGTTCGCATTACTCTTCTGCTGCTCGGACTCATTCACTGATTTCTTAGCCTTGTTGTTTCTAAACTCTTCTTTATCCCTCAGCTTATCGTCCTCAACCTGCTGCACATGGATCATCAGCCTTGCTATGTCCATATCTCCTATCAACATAGCTGCCTTGCCTTCCTTACTTGACAGATGAGACAACCCTACAACAAACAGACTCATCCTGCTCCTCATGTCAGCAACCATCTTCGGAGCATAACGGGACAGTTGGGTGAACTTAAGGCTATACTCATGTACGCTCATAGATTCCTGCTTAAGAGTGAGGAATTTTCTCACATTTGCGTCTCTTAGCTCACGGGGAAAGAAAAGCCCCATGAAGGCAGTCTTGAACACGGCCCAACTCACAATTGGTGCACCCTCAGCTCTACCCTTCAGTTGGTATGCAGCTAGTTCCACTCGCTCAACATCAGCAACATGCATAACCTCAAACACTTTCTGCAATTCCTCTACAAAGTTTTTCGGATCCTCAGTGACACGTGAACCAGTGAAACTTGGAGGATTCATCCTTAAGAACTCATGGATTCTGCATCCTGTCGATCCCTTCTACGTTGACCAGCTTGATTGGCCACCACTTGACTCAACATCTGGATAGCATCCCGGAACTCAACATTAGTGACCTCTCCTTGGGGTTGCACTTCTGGTGCATTAGGTACCCCTTGATCCTCAACATTTCTTCTAGCAGGGCGACCTCAGACAGCTCTTCGTGGAGGCGTGATCTGAAAGATACGCGCAATCATGAGTTAGAAGAGACTTTTATAAAGATGAAATCTATCACACAAAATGAGTATGAAAGAAGTGAGATAGTTCCTAAATGTTGCAGCCTCCTAATTATAGATGTGGCGCGCTTCACACTGATAACTAGGACTCTACAAACACGGCTTCATAGACACCCTAGGAATCTTGAACTCTGTGCTCTGATACCAAATTTGTCACATTCCGAGCCTACACCCCGAGCGCGACTGGCACTTGAGAACCATTGTCGTCCCCAAGCGAACCCTTGGCCTGACTTAACTCTCAGCGGAAGACTTATTCAACACAAAATGTACTGAAACACAATCATAACTAAACTGTCTCAATGGATATATTATAATGTTTTAGAAATAAAGATTCAACTAGCCAAAGTGGCAACTCAAGTCTCAACATGAACGAATAAATAAGAAAGGACTCACGAACTAATAATGTCTAACTATCTATGAAGCCTTTAATACTATGAGGGATGTCGGGACATGACCCCCGATCATCCTAACAAATTGAAATGACAAACAATGATAAAAGGGATCCTCCGAATGCAAGAAGGCTCATCACCAACACTTTGAAGCTCAACTGGATCAACGAAGCGCTAGATGCTGATCCTGGTTACCTGTATCTGCATCATAAAAGATACAGGCCAAATGGCGTCAGTACATGAAATGTACGAGCATGTGAGGCGAAATCTAAACGAAACATAAGCTTGAACTGGAACTGAAAGAAATACTTACCTCGTCTCAACTCAACTCATCTCAATATAAAGCAGTAATAAAGATGCAATATAAAGAAAAGCTTTAAAATATGTAGATAACAACTCAGTGTATTGAAATACACCATAATAACTTAGTTTCGTATATGAAAATACAAGTAACTCTGTGGGAGATTCTCTAACCGACAACCATCACTATGAGCTATGTGATGATACAACGTCTCGCCCACGCAGCCAGAACTGTCCTATACTTTACCGGGGTATAGAAATCCTCAACTAAGTGGATCCACTAGTCTATGCTAAAAAGCATTAAGGAATCATCTAAAAAGTATGACCCTTTCTACCCACGTTGGCTACATGGTTTATGGACACTTTGAGTTATCTGAATGCGTCCTCATATCGGTGCTCAATACTACTCCAAAAATATAACTAGATCATATGCTTAAAAATATAACTTTCTCTATGGTTTGAGATTATTACTCAAAAATTTATCTCTTAAAAGAGATGGTACTCAGAATAGCTCATGAAAACTCTTTTAGAAATCGGTGTTTCCTCTCATCTTAAATTTGAAAAAATTTACTCTTTGGGAATACTTAGTTCCCATATAACATTTTAAAGAAAATGAACTTAGCTCTACTCTTTCTCAAACTCAATGCTTAAGTCTTAAAACAAGTTTAAAACAATTGTAAAAGACTTTTTGAAAAGACTCTAAGAACTCTATAGACTTGACTCTTAGCTCTACCTTGAATTTATATTATGGATTCAAGGGTTATGATCTCATGTTATGGATGAGATCTCGATGTTTAGACGTACCTTAAAGTGTAGAAATCAACTAGAAAACGTAGGTACGATTCGAGGGAACTCAAACGGAAAGAAGTCGGAAAGGGTAGAGGACCTGGTGACACTGGCGTACTGAGTGGCGCAGGGCGCCAGACCCTGAACTGCAGAGGCTGACTTAGGGCGCACTGAGTGGCGCGGCGCCCTAGGGGTCAAACTACAGACACTCTTCTCTGGCGCACAGAGTGGCGCAGTGCGCCAGCTCCCTACCCAGAAAACCCGACGTATTTTCTTACTCGTTTTCGAAGTCCAATTCACCTAGAATCGAATGGTTTCTTTCCCAATCACTTAGATTCGAATACCCAACAATAGTACACAAGAATCTACTCCAAAAACAACCTTAAAACTTATACGATTATCTCAAGAGCTCATCAAAACCTCAACAATCAAGATTATGAAGGAAACTTCAACAAAATTCATCAAGAACTCAAATCCTTTACTTTTAAGAATGAAATTACACTGAATTAATCATGATTGGCGCGTGAGTGAACGAACCAATGATATGTGAACTCACATACCTCTTAGGGATCAAACCCTTGGCGAAATACGCGATAAAATCTTCAAGAACTTGACGAACGCTTGACTTTTCTCCTTTTTCTCCTCTTTTTGAACTTCTCTAAAAACCCTAGCGTATTTTAGGATTTGTAAACCTGAACCAAATCAGATTAGACCCCTAGATATTACCAAATTTTGTTTTAAGTTAATTGGGTAGGTAAAAGACCAAAATACCCCTCTTAAATTCGGGTAGCTTTTCTTAACTAGACAGTCTGACTTCAAACGGGCATATCTCCCTCATACGAGCTTGAAAATTAGCAAACGCGGTGACGTTGGAAGAGGATTCCAAGACCTTTCATTTGATATATTATGGGCCACCTAACTCATTCTGTACTGAAATTTATGATCGTTTGAAGTTGACCCAAAATTCACACTAAGCATAACTTGTCAAAATTTCCAAATTTACTCTTTCCAAAAATAGTTCTTTCTAATTCTAGTTCTTTCTAAAACGGGAAGTTACAAATTCATTCAGTAATCATACCAATTGCATATATGAATACTGTTGTACAAAAAAATATACAGAATAGATATCAAATTCATGCCAGCTAAATATATAAGGTACTGTTCATATTAGTGGACATTTTATACCAAAGTTATTCAGAAATCATTCAAAATGCATACATGATGGCTATAGTACAAAAAAAATATACAAAATGGATATCAATTTCATGCCAACTAAATATGTAAATTCTTATTTAAAACAAAATACATTTCATAACTGATTTAAAAATAAAAACTCAAAAAGTAATTACAAAATCTGAAATATGAGTTACAAATTAACTATTAAAAAAGTTAATAGATATGACTTACCTCGTCTTCCCATGGCCTTCCATATTTAACCATTATATTGAAAAAATCCATTTATGAAACTTTCACAACACCAAAATCCATTTGAGGTTCAAACTTATCTTTGGCATTGGAATAAGCAGATTTTTTGTGTACATTAAGAATATAAAATTAAAATAAATTGTATACGCATTATTTGGATAGTATTGCAAAAAAAATTCATTTATTTACATATATACCTGCCACGCCTGGATGAAACATATTTGAACACCCATTTGTTAAACTCATCGATCAAATCAGCTGCAACCTCAAACCCATTGTGACTTTCAAATGGATGCTTGATACGAGAGAAAATAGAACCTCTTCTTACACTGCTTTCGTCTTCTGAAAATCGAATGTACGGAGATGTGTCATACTTGCCGGGTTTTCTATTTCTTGGTTGCACATCTGGAGTAGTTGTCACATTGAGTATTGGATCAAGTTGAACAATCTGTGTCATGGTCAAATCAGGATAATCATCTAGGCTTGGTGGTTTTGAAGCGGACGATCCAGGTAAGTCAGCATTAGAAACACCACCGACTGTTTGGTCAATTGAATTCTGCGCTTCAGCTACATATTCAAAAAAATAAAAAATAATGTTAAAAAAAATTGTAAGTGAATACACATATTATATTATGGTTGGTTCTCATACAATCGGTGTTTGAAATATCTACATATTTCTTCATTGAAACTGATGGCTGATCCATTCCAACTTTGTCAGTTTCTTCAACTTGTTGATGGGTATCATCCTAATGTATATATTTAACTAAAATTTATTTAAACATCATTTAATAATTTATACAAAAAATCATGCATAAAAACTATCTCTTACAAATTTAATACCAGATTAATACCAAATTTAAACCAACATCAAATATCATGCATGAATACTGCCTCTTACAAATTTAATACCATATTAATATCAAATTTAAATCAATAGAAATATCATGTATAATAACCACTTCATACAATATTCATACAAACCTAATACAAATTTTATATTACCACTTTCAAAACAGCAACAAAAACATGCATAAGAACTACTTCATTCAATATTCATACCAACATAATACCAATTTCAAACAAACATCATACTGAAATATAATGAATAAGAACTGGCTCATACAATATTCATACCATCACAATGAATAAAAACTGGCTCATACAATATTCATACCATCACAATACCAACTTCAATCCAATATCATACGCTAAAAATTGCATAATAACTGGCTCATACAATATTCATACCAATATAATATCAATTTCAAATCAAAATAGATACACAACATGTGATCAGTTCTAAGCTTTCTCAAACCCTTTAATACCAATTATATCAAATTCATGCCTAATTATACAGTTGTTATAAATACGTGTAAATTTATGAAGATTGTGTATGTGCAGTTTACCTCTTTGTGTGATGTTTGTGTTGGTTGACTTCTTGACGACCTATTCTTATCGATTATCAACTTTGTCGAATTATCGACATATGCTTTCAATTCGAGCATGTGCTTGTCAACCTTCTAAACATATAAACATATATATTAAAAATTAAAATATTACAAAATAAGATGTAATATTAAGTTAATGGAAAAGGGTTTGAGAAAATAAACATTATCCTTCAGTTCTTTCAACTCCTGCCGAAACTGTCATGAAACATTAAAGAGTGAATAAATTCTTTGAAAAATGTAAAAAATATATTAAATGATCTTTTTTTTGGTATACTAACCTCTGCAATTTCATTCTTCAACTCAACATACTTGTCTTCTAAGTCAACATCGTTCCTTTCTGATGTTACTTGATTTTCTGTCTCATGGTGACTAGAAGATTCATGTAAATTATTTTGATCAATGGCATTCATTTCTTCAGCCGTAAGGACTATGTTTTTAAATTTATGCTGTAAAAATAAAATAAGATGTCAGAATTAAAAAATTTAAATAAAAAGATAATAAATGATAATTATTAAAAGACAATAAATAATAAATAACTTGGTTGACATATGTTCTGAAAATGATATTCTTTAAGTCCTCGAAGAAAATAATTTCATTCGATGTCTTCCACTTGAAAATACGAGGTGTGCCATTTGCAACACGGATAGCAATTGTGTTGTCAAATGGATGACAACACTCATAAAACCAGATCTGCAAGGCTAAGTGGAATCCGCTAAATTTGAATGATGTAGGATTATTTGTTAACTTATGACTGCAAGCTTTTAGCGTCAACCTGAAACATTCAGTACCCCATGGGTAGTTGACATACCGACCGGTCTCAACCAAATCAACATACAGTTTAAGTATAGTTGTTTTGGAGGCCTCAGAACCTGTTAGAAATGTACTAATGAAGTACAGAACACCAATTTTAAAACGATCTTCGGGCTCAAAGAATTCAGCTTCTTTAAACTTATTCAAGAAGTCTAACTTAGGGACTTTGTTCATTTTACCAAAATACTTTTGAATAAGCCTATTTGGAATAGATGGATCTGAAACAAAGTCGCTAAGGAGTCCACATTTGAGATCAGTAACTGCTGTGAATTCCTTAACCCCAAAACGTAGTACAGTACCGTTTATTTTGACGATGAACATGTCGTCCCTGTCATTTTCAGTTTCAATAAGTAGAAAATGGTGCAATAACTGACATTGAATCTTTATGGGGGGTAGCTCGTTAAATACACCAAATGGTGTTTTCAAAAATTATTGAAACCTCTCTTGTCCGAGGAATGTCAACAGGTCTTTAAAAACATTCATATTTG
The DNA here is from genome assembly GCA_029582245.1 of Solanum etuberosum. Classification (NCBI taxonomy): domain Eukaryota; kingdom Viridiplantae; phylum Streptophyta; class Magnoliopsida; order Solanales; family Solanaceae; genus Solanum; species Solanum etuberosum. Next base: position 12,243 of record JAJONR010002449.1, on the reverse strand, counting down.
TGCATGAAGCCCAGTGTGTGTATGGCTTCCTTTCCTATAAAATAATATTATTTATAATTAGTTATAATTAAATTATATCACAGAATTCATATCAAAAGTTAATCAGTTTCATACCAAATTAAAACATACTTCATACCACATTCATAAACCATATATTAAGTCAGTTCATATCAATATTATTCATGTTTCATTCCACATTCATAGACATAAATTTTAGTAATACATCATACCAGATTTAAACAAGTTTCACACCAATATTATTGATACATCATACCAGATTCATGTGCACAAATGAAGGAGATTGGAAAATTATTTTTCTTACTGAGAGATGTGGCATTTAACAAGCTACTTTCATAAATTTATCCAACTAAAATAAAAATAATTTTCAAAACAACATTTAATATCAATTTATGTCAATTTCATACCAATGTTAAACATACCTCAGGACACATTGAAATACATAATTGGATAAATTGAAAAAGAAACCTTCCTATTAGAAAAAATACCAATTTCATACCAATATTAGTCATAATTCATACAAAAAATGAGTCATTTAACAAACTGCGCTAAATTCAACTAATTGGACCACTGATATCATACCAATTTCATACCAATGTTCATTTCATACCAGTTTCATACCAATGTTAAAACACATTTCATACCATATTCATAAATCGTATATTAAGTCAGTTTCATACCAATATTATTCACATTTCGTACAAGTTTCACACCAATACAAGTTTTATACCAACAATATGCATAATATAATATTTTTAACAAAAAAATTACTAATTTGAATAATTGAAAAATAAATTATATATAATATTTATCCTAACCACTTTTTTGCCTATTTTGGTATTGGGATTTCCGAGTCCTCCTTCGTTGTTGCTCTTCTTTTTGATGGTTTTGAAGGCTGACCCATATCGACAATTGTTGCTTTTTTTTATTTCTTCTTCTTTTTTTCACTTACAAAATCTGAGTCCGAATCAGAAGGGGGTTCTACCATTTCCCCTTCCTCTTTTGTCCCTTTTGATTTGCAGGACTTTCAGTTTTCTTTGCTTGACTCTTCTTCCCTTTTTCTATAACTTGTTTCTTCGATTGAGAAGAACCACCCTTTTTCGTCGGAGTTTCATTCATTTTTGGCGGCGGGGTTTGAGTCAAAATGTTGAATGCTGGAGCATCTATTTCATCAGTAGAAGTTGCTTCTACTAACCGAGGGCTCTTTCGAGGCATTCGAACAGGTTTCTTCGACATGTAGAAGATGAGAAACGGAATGGAATATGTTTGAGAGAGATGAAAGATGAATTTGTGATTTCTGAGGGTGGGGTTGTGGGGTGGTGGCGTGCTGTATAGGATAGACGTGTTGCTTAGGGGTGGGGGATTTATGTGGGGTGGGGGCGTGCTGTATAGGATAGACGTGTTGCTTAGGGGTGGGGGATTGACATGGGGTGGGGGATTTACGTGGGGTGGGTGGTGTGGCGTGTAACTGTAAAAAAGGAACGGTAATCAATGTAAATCCCTATAATTGTGTAATAGATAATTATGGTGTAATCTTTAATTAAATAAATTATTAATAATATAAAATTATAAAAAGATTAATTATTAATAAAGTAAAATTTAATTGATTTATAAATAAATAGTGATATGTTATAACCCATAATTAAACTGTTATAAGCAAGAATTTTTTAAAAGTAGGTTTAAAATCCGTAATATTGTCTCTTAAATGCGTATATGGTGTGATTTTTACCAAAAATAATGGTGGTAGTGAGCCACTCAACAGGAGCAAAATACATGAAATTTAATTGTGTAGAAGAAGTAGTCTAGAATTTTCGTTGTTTTAAAATGAGAGGAAATCCCTCTATTTATAGACAACAAAGGGTAGTGTGAACAAATGCTTATTGTGCCTTAATCGAAAAGGTCACACTCTTTGGAAAAGTTTTAACCCTTCGGAAAGGTCATAACTTTTCATAAAAGTCGCAACTCTTCATAAAAGTTGCAACTTTTCATAAAAGTCACAACTCTTAATATTTCATTCATACCTTTTAAAATCCAACAATGTGTACTTCAGATATCAATTCAAATGACATTGACATTCAATCTATATTGTACCACCCCTAGACAAAAAAATGATCAACTCAAATCACTAAAGATAAAGTAAGATTATCGAGAAACGGTAGCATGCAACAATGCAAGTATACATATGATTAAGTTTGACACAATATTCCTATCTGGTGATTAGTTGCTTAAGTAAGTTCAGAGGGGGGCTGATATTTATACATATGGAAGATTTGGTGGAGGCTTAATTTGTAAGATTGTGGTGACGGTTGTGAAGGTTTCTGAGTGGAGGGAAATGCTAGTTTTGAAAATAAATAAATTAAAAAGGAATCCTGGTATGTAGTGGCTCCGCGTATGCTGACCTAGGATTCTCTTTATATATATATATATATATGATATAAGATACTTGATACACAATATTATACATTCATTGTAAATAAAGTATCAACTTTGTATAAAAGTGTACAATTTTACAAAATTATACAAACTCGTACAAATAATAAATTTCACTCCTACAAACTTCATTGTACGAAACTCACCTAAAATAGGTCAAATCTTCAATTTGATTATAAACTTGGGGGAAGTAATATAAGAAGATAAAAATCTCTATTCTTTGTGGAGAGAGGGAGGTTGCTGGGGGATGGAGGCCTACAACATGAACCAAAACAAGTTTGCACAAAATTTTACCAAAACAAGAAATAGAGAAGCAATGCCTGGTTAAAATTAATCATACCAGGATACTCCAAAGATTATCTTTTACATACATTTATCATATAACTTATTACCAAGGTCTAGGAGAGATGCAGAAATGGAAAACGATAACTCTACTAGATTAGGGACCTGTGCCACCATTATGTACATTTGACTTCACACAAACTTCTCTGTTTATCAAACCTGAATGCTCAGTTTGACACTAAAGTGACCATTGAGAAGCTATATGTCTTGCTTAGGCTTCCGACTTGCTTCCGAATACTGACCACCCATCAACTGTAATATTTCTCCCCACAAACTCTCTGATGACGAAGTTTGCGAACCTGCAAAAATCAGATTTGCACTACAAGAGGCAACATACCAATAGCCAGATTCAATCTCTTCCCTCAACTGGTCAAGCTGCCACCCTGCATAGCCAACAAAGAATCTGAAATCATGAGGTTTAAGCACCCCTTTGTTTACCAATGCAGATGCTTCTTCCAAACTGTTTCGAGCTCCAAAACACACGCCAGGAATGACCTCTTCAAACCTAGGTAGCCCTGAACCAGCCCCTGTTCTTAGTAAAAACATACTTGCCTCAAGGGGCCCACCAAAGTGCAAGGAACAATCAGCAAAGGTTGTTGCCAGGTCGACATTTGTGGGTTTCATGTCTATGATCTTTTTGCCTAGTGGCCGGTTTATGACTACACCAAATGGACCCTCTTGCGGATGCCTGTTTCCAGATCTGAGGAGGAAAATTACTTTTCTTTCAAAAGTATGAACTCCGTCGAGCTTTTCAGTGGCAACAAGAACACAGCCATTCTCAGGTGCTGAAATTGGATGCGCCCACTTCAAGGGAAGAGCTTTGGGACCAAAACTTGTTCCCTCTTGCTTTTGAGAGTCAGAGACTGCATTTGCCGCCTGCTTTAAGAGTTTTAGAAGAAACCCTATTCTTTAAACGCAAGTTTTAGTATATTTAAATTATGATTTGACAAGCTCCGAGCTAGAAGATTTCGATATATAAAACAAAAAGAAAAATAGATAAATGCCTAAATGATATGCTCAGAAGAATGCAAGCACATAGGCACTCTTTAAAAGAATGATATCATGTGAGTCCTAGGGAAGAAAACCACAGGAACTAAAAAGTTTATCCTAGATAGGACCTATAACTCATTCCCACATGTTTACTTTGTTGAACAAATCACAAACAGCAACAGTGGCGAAGGAAAATATACCAGGTGATTTCCTACCATTTGTCCAAGCCATGGTGGACAGAGTTATCCTTTACCTGTGCTGGTGGAGTAGCAAGTACCCCATAAAATTAGTCGAGATGTGCATAAGCTGGCCTGGACGCCACGGTTATCCAAAAAAAAAAACTGTGCAGTTTAAGCAAAATGTTACGCCATTTGTACACGGAAGACAAAATTTTAGGAACTCAGAGGTACTCTCCCCAGACCCCACTTGTGGGATTACACTGGGTATGTTGTTGTGGAAGTATCCTAGAGTTGATCAACAATGCCTCAAACAGGAAAACATGGTGAATCATGTCATTGACACACATTAAGAAATGATTATCAACATGCAATATCATCATGCGAAAAGGAAAGTGAGGTGACTTATTAGTTTATAAGATGATTTACACACTTGCGAAAGTAATCCATGAACCATACCAGCTCCTGAATGTAAAGAGATGCTCGGAATTCCCTCCAGTCTAAGGGCTTCTGATGAGATTTCGGAGATCCAGTATTTTTTGAGCTATCGTTTTCAGAAGATGGGTTGCTCCCTTTTAAGTTATCTTCTTCTGGGCCCTTCCCTTCAGTATAATCCACATTAGAGAAAGGAACAAGTTATGCCTAATCAAGATGCTATTAAATCTATGAATTCATAAAACACTATGAGAAGTATCAATTAGGGAAAAAAATTACAATCTAACAACCCATCACTGTAGGAGAAGGAAGAACTATCAGTTATACCTCGACATGTACACACTTGCTTAAGTGCAAGGTGTGTCATTGTGTCCACAACTGATCAAGTTATCATTAATCATTATGAGAGAATCAAAATGGCATACGAACGTGAATTGCGAAAAATGGACACTATTAATCACTCCTTCCTTCCCACCCCCTTCCCCTTGTAACTCTTCTAACCTCCTTCCCCGCCCCCACCCCCCACCCCCACCCCCTCTCCCCTTGTATTTCTTCTTCCCTCCTTCCCCCTTCCCTTGTATCTCTTCTTCCCCCCTCCCCCTCTCTTTGTTTGATAAAAAAAGGTAGTTTCAGGTCATAGGAGAGATTGATGTATTGTGAATCCATCATTTTACCAAAACCAGAGAAGTTACATACAATATTCTAGCAACTGTTACATCAATCTACCAAACTGACAATAGACAGAATTGGAAAACACCGAGTCATAGATCTATTTTTGCTAGCAAACCTTTTCACCTCTCAAGCTGATATTAGATCCCATTAAGGAAAATGGCCACTAGTGTAGTCACATTTTTATAACCAATTAAGAGTGAATAATTTTTTTATATTATAACTTTTACTATAAACTCTATTATGATTTTCCTAAAAAATGAAATTCTTATTTTTTATTGTGAGATTTGGAAATATGAAGTGAAGTTTTATTGTTTATCCAAAATCAATTTTTGAGAGAAGTGTAAGCATTTGTTTATCCAAAATTAATTATGTGAAAGTATAGCACCACCATTAATAAATTGGTGCATTGGCACTTACTACAACCACTCAAAAAATAATCCTAGAATGATGTTTATTGGTTAACCCAATACCATCATCATTACATCTGTTGTACCAACCAATGATCATCTAAGCATGAATGAAAATTGTATAACGAAAAGTATAATTGAGTACAACAGATTATCTAAATTAATCTCCCAATATTCCATTCACACAATATGTTGGTACTATTCATGCCTACTGCAAAAGCCTGAAAACTTTATTTTGTGATAACTGATAGGTCACCAGTATGTCGTCGTTATACTTTCATTCAACAAGATTTTATGTATCCTAGCATTCACTGAGTCAGGTGATTTAGTGTTGAAGTTTGAGAACAAGCTAGTGCTTGCTAGCTGAAAAAAGGCAATCCCTCATGAGGCAAAAAAATCATAATACGGGATAAAATTATATCCTGTTGTTTAAAATTCTATGCTGCTCCATTACAGAATACCCTAACTAGAAAAACTTAGATAACTAAGAGAAACAATATGAAATTATCTTTGACAAAATAAGAGTAATCAATTCTTTAATGGAAAACGGCATTGTGGTCTAAAGAATATTTTCCGTGTTTACATCAATAGGTTTTGGACAGAAAAGTTGTTTAAAGTTTAACCAAAGCTTGTAGCCAAGTCATCATAAAGGTTAGCTGAGGACTAAATTAGACAGCAAAAAGGCACAAACCAAGTGAATCATTAAATGACTCTTAATGTTGTATGACTTAGTAATTTCACGTTAAATATTGCTTTGAACAGTGGCTAGAAGGAGAATCAATGTTCACACTTGGTCTTATAAACACGTTATGGACTTATGTCTAGATATTAAATGGGACTCGCAAAGTAAAAGGACAGGAAATTCTGTCAAGCAACATAAACAATTACAAACAAGACAGTGCATCCATCAAAACATTAAATAGGTGGATCCGTAATCAACAGATGAAAACTTCCTGAATAAAAACTACAATGTTCTATCATAAATGAACATAAATTTGCTTAGTCTAACCCAAGACCAACAAATAAACCCTATCTAACCAACCCAATGTTTTAATAGATGGTAAAATGGAAGGGTCCAAGTCAAGACCAAGTGACCAATCAGAAAGCCAAGGCAGGTAATTCAAGATTCCTTGCACTGGATGCCATTAGGGGTTATAAGGGCACCTTCCCATCAAAACTTAAGACCAATAAGACGCCACAGATATGTTCTAGTTTGGCAGCCAAGTCAGCAGGGTAGGCCAACATTGGCACAGAGGAAGTGATACCTTCTCCACATGCTTTCCATAAATTTAGTAGTGCTACCATTTGTACTGCTTTCTCCATCTAAAAATTTGATTAGTAATGCTATTTTATTCAAAAAAGATGGTAAAGCTATCGAATACAAGACATGTACAAAAAGTTTTCTCTCAGTGCAATAAAACATGGAAACATCATTCTTATGCGACAAGCAGCCTCACAATGGGTCTCTGAGAACCAGCTAAACAACTTTTACACGAGGCTCTAAGGAGAGATGCTTGCATGACTCATTACTTCTCAGATACTGTAAATGGTTTTGCAACCTAGGTTCAATGACAAGGTTCCAATTGTCTGTAGCCTCCTTTTAGATTGCCTTAACCTATCATTGCTTTAGATTTGCTCTTCTCAGTTTTCAATACTAATCATCATAGACTTCAGTTTATCTACCTATTTATAGGCAACTGAAACATCCAGTAAGTCATCAGACAACAGGTGTTTGATACTTTATCCCACCGCACTCCAATACAAAATAATCTCTCAATTATGTCTAAAGTCAACTCTTCAGCCAGGTCTCCTATAAATCTAATAATAATAACAGCAACTATGTCTCAATCCCAAACTAGTCAAGCCCGCTTTCATACAATCACAAGAAGAAAAAAAAGTACCTGCTTGACTCAATCTGATTCACAAAAAAAGATATTTCAGATCATAGTAGGTGTTTTGTGTGTGAATCAGAGGCAGAAGATATCAACTGCATTCTGATCCACTGCAAAACAATAAGACAGATCTGGAATATGTTTCTAAGCATTTAGCGAATCTGCTGCTGATACCTAAGACAGTTAAGGAGTTTTTATTAAGCTTCCAAGGAAGAAAAACTAACAGAGAGATCAAAAGATTGTTGCGTACCATTCCAGCTGGCAATATTTGGGTTATTTGGTGGAAGAGAAACACGAGATGTTTTGAAGGGAAGGCAAAACCTGTTCATAGAATTAGATACAAATGTCTGCATTTGTTTGCTCTTTGGTGTAAAGGACTGAATGTATATTTCATAGACTATTAAGATTTCCTAAGCTCCCTGCATTATATGGGATGCTGAGAGTTCCAAAAATTGTACATATGCTGCATTTTCTTGGTGCAGGTTCTGATAAATAGAGCTACCTTCTTATTGATTTAAGAAATAGAATTTTGTTACAAACTAAAATCTGCATATTCCTTATTAAGGTACTATGGCACAAAGAGAAATGTACCTAATTAAAACGTGATTTTGGTAATTGGTACATGTTTTTCTCAACCTCCCATAAGACCCTTAGCTGGAGAATAAGTAACAATAGTTTCCACTGAATGAATAATGGATCCGGATCCTAAAAATAACAATGCTTTGGAATAAGCATGAGTAAATCAAATGAAATAAAGTGCTTCAATAACACCCCATACCTAGAGCTAACATCATACAACCCAATTGAGACATTATCAATCCACTACTAGGTCTTGTCAATACAAGGCTTCAAATTGAATTTACTTCCATGACATTAGCATTCATTAAAAAGCAACCCAACTCATAACATTCAAGCGCAAGAGCAGAACACGTGGAAAATAGATGCCAAGCACTTAATCATATTTGCATACCCAAATGTCTCAAACAAATTACATAAAAGCAATACTCCATGTGATCCAAACTTACGCTAACTAGGTTTAATTACTTTCTCCCATGAGAAGGTGGGGAAGTTGAGATTTGTGGTCTATGTGGTGTTAGATATGCATTTGTGCTGATTATTGATAATATGCATTTGATAAGAAGGAAAATTCATAGCACTAACCTAGTAGCCAATGAAGTGGTTGAGACCTGAGAGCCATGAAGTCTCAAGTTCAAATCCCAACAGAGACAAAAACACTAAGTGATTCTTCTCATTTGTCCTAAACTTGGGATGAGAGTTACCTATTGCTGGTGGAAGATGGCAGGTAATCTCATAAATTAGTCGAGGTGAACGCAAGCTGGCCCGGACACCACAATCATCGATAAAAGAAAAGGTGAATTCATAGCAGGAAGTTTTGCAACTGAACGAACAATTTTTTTTGTTATTAATAAAGTTCTCAGCTTGTGCCTCTTACAATGATAAAAGTAGTCCCATTTTTCTCAACCCTAGATATAAGCTCACTGTCTTAGAGCAATGTTTTGGACGGAGAAAGGCGACAAGGGTTTGCCTCGCCACAAGGTGAGGCGAACGGCTCACCTTTTAGGAGTGCAACACCAATTAACACCAAAATATTAAAATATTTAATTGCATATATAAATAATCAAAAACTCACGAACAATAACATATAGCAAATATTTCAATTCAAAATAGATAGTAGATACAAATTCTAGAACTTGAATGAGAAAAAAAGGGAAAAAAAGTTAAAACAGTGAGAAAAAATCAAAGGTAGAAGCAACTCTGAAGTGCGAAGAAAAAGAAGGAAAAATAAACCGAGGAAGAAAAAATCTGAAGAAGAAAAAAAGAAGAAATTAGAAGAAGAAAAGAAGAAATACGTATTGGTCTCGTCGCCGGAAAAGATTGGCTCGTCGCCTGAGAAGTCTAGTCAAGTCGATTGGTTGGAGTCACAGTCACAGTCTAAGAGTGCAACTGCGCAAATTTGGAAAGATAACCACAAAATTACCTTTTAACATTTAAAAATCCAAAATTGGTCGCCTTTTTTGTTAAGAAAATACAAAAGGCGACGCCTTTCTCACCCTTGTCCCCATGGCGTCGCCTTTTGAAGATGGTAGCATCACATAGCTAATAGGCGATGAAGGGTTGCCTCGCCTCTTGCCATTGGCGACGAGGCAATCACCTTCCACAACACTCACTCAGAGACATTTATAAAGATTGTTTTCTTTTCCAGAGAGATTCGGAAACACTTACACTATGTTTCCTTTCACAATGTTTCCGAAGGACGAATCAAAAGCAAATGGCTCATCCAATCTTTCACATCAAACTCTTGGCTTTTCACAAAAAATACAAAGAAAAGAAGAAGAGTTCTTATACATTTTTAAATTTTCTAATGAATAGTCCGGTAAAAGTTGTTGGTGTATGCCTCTTCTATGATAAAAGAAGCCTCATTTCTTCTCCATCCCCAGATACAAGCTAGCTGGCTCAAATATGTTCTCAAGTAATGTCCCCGCAGTCATTTTCCTTTTTCCAGAGTATAAATTCGACACACTTCCTCCATGTTTCTTTTCACAACTTTTTCAAGAAAGAGTTGAAAACAAAAGGTTCATCATGATTCTCACATCAAATTCTAGCATATAATGTAACAAAAACAATTTGTTTCTAAAATTCTCATTATTCTTGCAAGTAAAACACAGGTTTTTGCTGAACCACCACAACAATTAGAAACCGATCATCACATCAATCAACAAGTGCCTGTGTTAAACCAGGTGAACCAACAATATAAGGAGGATATCATTTATTAATCTAACCACAAAAGTCCAAGTCCAAATCCATAAGTCTTGAACTACAAGAGAATCTGACAGTTTAACAGATAAAAGGAAAATGAAGGGAAAGGTAATTAGAAAGTGGCAAATAAAAGTGGAATCTTTCAGTAACCCAAATGCACATCATATTTCTCATTACAAGTTCACCTAATTTTCAAGCAAGGACACCATAATACAAAATTAAAAGGAATAGCAATTAATGAAGAAGCTCATAAATTTAAGAAAAGACATGAACTTTAAATAGAAATACCTGAAGAAGAGGAGGAATTGGAATTGTCGGAGTTCTTCTTACCCATAGCTTTAACCAGTAAAGAGTGATACCCAGAACCAGAAAAAGCCCGTCTTTTAGGTACTCTGATCTCAAACACCTTCCAATTTTCAACTCTGACATTTTTCAAATGGCCAGAAACAAAGTGCTTGTCAGAAATTGAATTTCTGAATAGCAGATTGGTGTTCTTAACTTGTACAGACCAAAGATCCATGATTTGAGAGCAAGAAAATGAAAAAAAAAAAAAATTGACCTTTTCCTCTTCACTTTTTTGGTATATTTCGAGTGGAACTGAAATGGGTTCTTGGAGATAATCAGGACGTTAACAATGAAAAGATGGAAAAGGGGATATGTAGAGGGAGAGGACAAGACAAGAAAATGACAGAGCGAGCGAGCGAGCGAGCAAGAAATTGTTAGGACTTGGGAAGAATATGCTTATTTTTAACCGAATTGATAAAGAGGGGATTTGATTTGATGATCAACCAAAGGGTTTGAGGTGAAAATTATAGTACGATATGATCGTCATCATTTTGGGTTTTTCTGGGATGGGTCGGATCATCCATGAATTGGGTGGGGCCCACAATCAGATATTTTTTAGCAACTTTCACATTTAGCAAACATAAAAATCATATTTGTATGCTATAACTATAGTTTGTATAATTGCGCTCCATAACAAACTTTATGTTTGTTATGGAGCATCAGATTGTATAACTCGCTGGCAGGAGCATCAGTTTCGTATAATTTCGCTAGCAGGCCTCTCGTTTGTATAAAAGCGCAGCGATTGTATATGTATATAGGTTAGATAATTGTATATATGTAACTACTATGTATATGTATCAATGATTGTATTTGTATATCTGCATAAAATTTGAATTTGTATACAATTGAATCGAAATAAAACGTTTGTATATCAAATCTCTCTCTCTCTCTCGCTTTATACAACATAAATTATACATTGTAATTTGTATAATGTGTGTTTGTAAAAAGCGACAAAGAGAGAAAGACAAAAGAGAACTGGGGAGGGGAATATATGTATTTGTATAATTATAAGTGTATAGGACGAAAATATATGTATTTGTATTTGTATATACACTTTTCTCTCGCTTTATACAAACTCAAACGCATTTTATACATTTGTGTTTGTATAAAGTGAGAGAGGCTTGTGTTTGTATAAAGTGAGAGAGGCGAGAGAGAGACTGGAGAGCGAGAGAGGGAGAGTGGCGAGCGAGAATTTCAGGGAGAGAGGCGAATGGCAACAGTTTGTTACGGGTTACAATTAAATCAAACTGTGGTTATACTGTATTTGTATAATTATAAGTGTATAGGACGAAAATATATGTGTTTGTATTTGTATATACACTTTTCTCTCGCTTTATACAAACACAAACGCATTTTATACATTTGTGTTTGTATAAAGTGAGAGAGGCTTGTATTTGTATAAAGTGAGAGAGGCGAGAGAGAGACTGGAGAGCGAGAGAGGGAGAGTGGCGAGCGAGAATTTCAGGGAGAGAGGCGAATGGCAACAGTTTGTTACGGGTTACAATTAAATCAAACTGTGGTTATACTGTATTTGTATAATTATAAGTGTATAGGACGAAAATATATGTGTTTGTATTTGTATATACACTTTTCTCTCGCTTTATACAAACACAAACGCATTTTATACATTTGTGTTTGTATAAAGTGAGAGAGGCTTGTATTTGTATAAAGTGAGAGAGGCGAGAGAGAGACTGGAGAGCGAGAGAGGGAGAGTGGCGAGCGAGAATTTCAGGGAGAGAGGCGAATGGCAACAGTTTG